>JASAND010003305.1:0-51889 GCA_030248195.1 Trissonchulus latispiculum | reverse complement strand
TATTCACTGGATCCATGCCAATGCTCTAAATAATAAAACTAACTAATGATTCTTGAGCGGCTGGTGTCAAAATCAAATCGATGAATTAAAAAAGCTCGAATCAGCAAATTAAAGTTTTTTGCGATACTTGAAGTTAACAGCGTGATCGTAAACAAATTCATTTCAGTATTATATCTAGATTGGTTAAGTTTTCAAAGCATTTAGCTCTAGTGTGAAAACAACCTTAGCTTTAAAATGTAGACTCCAGACTTTTAAGGACAAAGTTTAGATGCATGCATCCAATTTAGGAACCTCATCCATTTGTTGTAAGTAGCTACTCCTTGGTCTACGGTATGTCTACGATATGCGTAGCTGCGTTTATTAAGCATAGCTGCGTTTCAGTTGAGCTGCAGTTTTTCCATAAAAACCTGCGTTTTTATAAGCTCTAACGGGTGTGGCAGCTTTGAATTTTCTGAGAAAAGCCGACACTCACAATAAAAGCAAAAAGTTAAGTTACACAAAAACCTTTGCAAAAAGGTACCGTACGTAACTCGTAGCTACGCCTTAAGTCTACGTTAAAATATACGCTACGCTTACCGTAGCTCAACTTTCATCTACTTTATCTAAATGGATGGGGTTCCTTAAGGTTGTGGTTGTTTTGTTGTGCAGGACTGCAGGATACATAAACAAAATGTGAAAACCTTTTTAAAAATGAGCAAAATTCACGAAGATAAAATTATGCAGGCTGGACTGAAGTGATCTTATGGTTTTATTTTACAACTTCTCAGAATCACACAAAACGAAAACAACTGTTGTCTTCAATAATGATACAATTATCCGGTGAAGGCTGACGATTTTGACTGACCAGGTTCATCTTGAAATAGCCTTGACGTCTCATCCAGTCATAAACATGCGACAGCGCTTTCATCTTTGCGAATTTTTCAGTTTCCAGGTCAAGCTTCATGATGCCTTCATCGCCAACGGGAATGGAGTACTCCAGAAAGGCCATCTCCTTTCCCTCTGTGATCATGGTTTTTCTCTGTTCTGCCAGTGTCTTTAGAGTAGTCTCCTGTAAACTAAAGCAGTTATTAGCTGCTTGAGGCGTGTGCTTGAATCTTTCCAAACTGCAAAGACTCCCAAGCGACTGTCCTAACATAGACCCATAATCAAATTGAGACCCGTAAAATGGGTTCTGCTCGTATTTATCTGCGGACAATTCGAGTGATACCAGATCTGGAAACAAACTCAGATAACTGGTAAAAATGTCTGCTTGATTTTCATTCAAACTGCCAATGCATAAACGAAGATGTCGCAGTTTAGGATGGCCTTCTCCGCTTAAAATAACCTTTCTAGGATCAGTGTTAGAATCTTCCACCTTGAGTGATCTGAAAGAGGGACCCACGACAATTCCAGACGCAGAAGTTCCAAAATAGATGAAACTCAGTTCAGCCTCTTCCAAGACTGGACAGGAAATCCAGCAATCCAGCTGAACCCGATGCAGGGAGAGGAACGTGAGACTGTGTAATAGTCTGGAAAAACGAGAACCAGACTCGTCAGGAATGGCAAAGTAATCGTAGAATAACAAGAAATTTGCCGGATCAAAGTCCGTGATTAGGCGCAGTGATCGCAGATTTGGCCACAGGGAGGAATCGCTGTCCTGCTGCTCCAAATTAGTCTCCGTCGACCACGTAACCGAAGAATCAAATTTGATGCTAAGAGTGTTCAGATTAGCTAATTTTCCAAGACAACTTTCAATAGAATCCAGCTCAGTCTTTCTATCACTTTCGTTTTCACTTTCACTTTCACTATGTCGAGTTGCACTTTCTGGAATTTTGCAGTCTAAAAAGCTTAAGTTCGGATTATTTGCAGCAATTTGTCTCAAAGCCATCTTTCCTGCGGATTTCAAGGCGACCTGAGCAAGTGATCCGGATTTCGTCAATTCCAGCAACAAGGAATCTGGCACTGCCTGGGTTAGACGTAGAGACAGAAGATTCGGAAATTTAAAGATCGCATTGGTCTTCCAATCAGAGCAGTGGGAAAATGCTAATTGCTCCAGAAACGGGCATTGTTGACTGAGAAAAAGGAGAGATTCGATCGATAACGAATAGTTCGGGATTATCAAAGTTTTAAGTTGACAATTGGCATTTTCTGTCTCAGGTCTGAAATGGATAACAGGATTATTACACGACTCCTTTATGGACAGGCGGACTAATGAAGAAGATATTGGGATGGTTAGGCGATTTCTGTGATCAGCTCGAATCGTGTCGATATTTAGGCAGACTGAATCAATCTGGCTCCCCCAAGATGAGAGGAAATCGCACATCTCGCTCTGAATGAGAGTCACCGGTATATTTTCAGGCAAAAGTTCCGCCAGGTGAGTATTCCAACCGTTCTGTAAGCGGAGTCCAAGAGTCTGCAATTTCGGAAATACCTCTCCAATCCCAACCAAGACAGATTCTGTAATCGGGCTTAGAAAATGCAGATCTTTCAGACCCCGAAAACGATCCTTCATCCAAGTAAGTCGGTCGTTTAGGTTTTCAATTTGTTCTGCGCCAATTGCCAGAAATTTTACATCTGCATAGGAATCAAAAACTCGATCACGAAATAGCTTCGAAACCCGTTCTAACGGAATTCTTCTACGCCAAGAAAGCTGACGAAAAACGACAGTCAGCAGTTCATCTGGAAGCTTAGATAACGGGACCTCTTCATCAGAAGACATTGTAATGCTGCAGCAGTATTTGGACTGAATTACCGAGTGAGATAGTCTAAAACTAAAAAAACAAATAACTGACATTTCTTGGATAAGTAGAGAAATGCAGAGTCGAAATTGACTGGCGATTTAGTTCGAGTCGGAGCCAATCAGTGGTAAAGCGACAAAGAGTAGAACAATTCAAAGCCAACCAGCTTCAAAAGAAGACAAGCTATCTAAACCTTCCCATTTCCATTGCTTTCATTTTTTGCTGTGCTGTATTTATGTTGTTGATTCCGTTGCTCCTCACTATAGTCCAGCCGAACCAGGCTGATCCTACTTCCGAAATTGGTCTCTGGTACCTGCCGGTGTCCGGTGCTATTATAGCTTAATGTCCCCCCCATGTCAACAATTTACTGAGATTTAAGGGGCGGCCGAGCCTAACGGTGGAGCTGCCGAGGTGCGTTCATCACATAGCCGGTGATGGAACAATCTCCAGCCTTGTTCAACGCCTCGGGTAGTTGTAACTTTGACAGTTACTCGGTGTCAGTTTTAACACCCAACCAAAGTTATCAAATTATACCCCACCTGACTGTACTCCTAATCGATTTAAAACCAACTAGAGGGGGGCGTTTATTTGATGAGAAGGCGTTTATGCACAATCAATCTTTCAAAAAAAATAAACATTTTAAAATACTTAATTTTGGGTTTTTTACGGGCGAACAAAGTGAATCCGAAGTTTTTGTTATAAATTTTGCTCTAATTTTGGTTTCATGAATTCAGGGACGCTGCACACGAATCTAAAATTCATTTTTCAATACAGGTTTTCGATAGCTCAGCTCAGTAAAAGCTTTCAGGTTAAGCTTACAACTTTATCACACCATGAGCAAACCCAAACGAAAAGCTGGAATGAAAAACCCTTTTTTGATGCATCTCTGAAGGTGCCAATATGTAGAATCCCCTCCTAATAAAACTGATGACCAAAGCTGTTTTCGTTCACTTTCCGCAGTCAGCTTAAATTTCAAAAATTTCAAAAATTCTATTTTTCTATTTTTCAAAACTGCTAAATCTTTTAAAAGAGTAACAACAACTAGATTTACATATGCGCAAACATGTCTACGATTGCTTTAATCCAAATGCCCGCAATTGAACATTATTCCCCAAAGGGAACTGGGGATTCATTTGCAAAATAACTTCTGGTTTGTGAAAACATGGAATTGAGAGAATATATAGCCCCCCCCACACAGACACAAATTGATTTGTTGATTAATTTATTTATTGATGTATTTTTATCAACGAAAATCCAGAATCAAGTACAGATGAAGACGAAAAGAATTTTCCGAATAGGATAGGGTCGGCCCGGTTCAACTCAGCTTGCCAAACTCAACTCAACTCGTTTGTAGTTTTAAGACATCGGCTATGCGGAGGAGCAATAGCAGCCAGTTGTCTCGGCTTATCGAGCTAAAATTATCATCACTAGATTTCAAAAAGCACATTCGCAGTTACATACGAGTGTGGAAGCCAGTGATGGAACCGTGTCACCGGGTCACCGGGTCAGTTCGGGTCACTTTTTGGACCGGGTCACCGGGTCAAGAGCTTCGACCCGGTCTTGACCCGGTTTTATGAATTTGCCTCAAATAATTGAAATTTTTGGCATATCAGGCTAAAATTTTAGCTAAAATTTTTGTTCGATGTCCATTATTAATTGCTTTTTTCATATATTTTAATCTTGAGCATTTTCGCAGCTTGCGGTTATGTGAATTTGTCCGTCTCTGGCAGATTATTGTTTAGCTATATCAGTTTCATGATTATTGCATCTATTTAGTATATTACATGATTTGCAGATTAATTGCAACCAAGGTAAGTAAATGTTGAAGATAAGCACAATTTAATTTAATTTAACGCAATACATAATAAATCCAAGTTTGTTTCGTCTCAGTGTTTTTGGACAAGCACTCATATACAATTACACCCTGAAAAATTTCGCAGACGGATAAATTATTGGTTTTACCAACTCATTTCTGCATAAATCTAGAAAATGCAACAGTTACTATTAAATATATACACTTTAAAATACCTATAGCAAACATATGTATGCATGTAGTAGTTAATCTTTTCGAGGTGGTTATGGAACATGGAAGCCAAAAATTAAGCGTTCTTAGGCAAAATAAAAAAAATTTGCAGATTTTGGAAGTTTCTGGAAAACCGGGTCACCGGGTTAGGGACCGGTCGGGTCATCGGGTCACCGGGTCAAGCCTAAGTGACCCAGTTCCATCACTGGTGGAAGCCAAACGGCGAGTTTCAAAAAAGCCAAAAATGTAGTTTCAAAGTAGACGCACAACCAACCGTCAGTTTCGAACTGGAAGTAAAGAGATGCTGGGAAATGGATTGACAAAAGGAGACAAAAAGCATCATGACAAAACCTTGTAAGGAACCGTGTCAAAAATGGTGCTTGAAATTTGTCGTGTACACGATTCATTTACGCGATTTAATCCGTGTTAAAATCGTGTAAGCGGCATGCTTTGATATAAACATTTTTGAAGTTTTTGTAGGCTAGTTCGGCCAAGAAAGCAAGCCACTGTTGTAATAAAGGAAATAAAAACCTTTGACTTAACTTTTTGTGTACGAAGTTCCAAGTGATCAAACTAACAAGAAGCTGTTTCTGCCGGAAAGCAGAAAAAGATAGACAAAAACTGCCACAAAAAGAAACGTGTAAAATTCGTGTAAACTTGAAATAACACGTTTCAGATTAGTGTAAATTTCATCGTGTACACGATTTTATTTTTGACACGGTTCCTAATAAAGGTCTCTGACGAGAACCTGAATTGCTGGGCACCAAGATAAAAACCTTGTAATAAGGAGCTCACAAAGTATTACTCATATATGCACCAATTTTCAGGGACACTCTCAGAATTGGTTTGCAATGCTCCCATAAAACCAGCACAAGACGTTAGTTTAAACTGGAATGGCTAATAAATTGCTACATACATTCATTGTTGAGGAATCAATGGAAAACGCGCGTTACTTCAAAAAGAAATTTTGGAGCGAAAAGTGTAAAGATGGATTTCAACTTAAAAATGTGCACTTGTTGATCTAACTCATCGCAACTCGTTTGAAAAATATTACAGGCAGACCTATCATTTTGTCGTTACCGTAATCCTCGACCAATCAGAGATTCAAAGAGGAGAGCAGAATTTTTGAATTTTTCACGCCAATTGTGGAAGAAAATACGCAAGGTAGCTGTCGAAAAAATTTGAACTATAGCAACAGTGGTACGCGGTACAGGTGGACGCGCGCATATAAACGTCTGCATGCCTTGATGAGCATGAATCAGCTACAATGCTATCATGCTACAATCTGAGGCTAATTTTGTCTGAATTTTGTCGATTCTTCAAATGTGTCAAGCGATCACAGATCTCAACGACAGACCAGTAAGAACTTCTGCGCAAATCATGAGAAGCTTTTCAGTCAGATAAAGCGCTTCGCAGTAGGCATGGGCACGGGTAGTCGGGTACCCGACGGGTTACTTGGGTACCCGAAAATTTTCGGGTACCCGGGTCCTGCATCGGGTACCCGATATCCAGTTAAAACCGGTAAAAACCGGATAAAACTAAATAAGCGGTGTGAAAATTTTTCGCTGAGAAAATTTTTAACCACCAAAATTTTCAGGTTAGTATAAAATTTATTATTATAACAAGATACTATACAACTGAAAAACAAAGTATAATATGAGGAAGACGACTTGTATTCTTAAAACATTTTTGTTTATATTTTTAGTTTTGATTTTAAAATATTAATTTTACTTTGCTTTAACGATTTTTTGCTTTCATTACATTCCTATTGAAGCAATGTTACGTATGTGGAAGTCGATGAATTAAAAGTTTAAATTAACAGGATACAAACAAAAAATACTCGCATCAAATCGGAGATATTTGCCAAAGGTCTGCGTTGTTCTCTAAGCTAACTGCCAGTAACAGAACTAATTACCATTAGATGGTGCCAATAGTGAGTGACTGATATCATCTTGAAAGTTTAGTGATTCTTAGGGAAAAGTTCAAAAATAAATGCGTATGCCGTATATACGTAATTTTCGAGACGTTTTAGTTTTTGTTACGCTTCAGTTTTTGTCAACTTAACTGTTTCTGAACTGAATTCTGAAACTGAAAACGCTCCCAGGCAGTTTCTACATTTAGTTAGTTGATCAAATGTCGAGCATACGAGTATACATTTGTGCAATTCTTAGATATGAGCACATCTTTACTGACTGAGAAAATTTATCCAAGTAGCAGCGGAGGATGGTTCCTAAGACTTTGTTCGGATGAAGTGGGATCGTACCAACATTGAATGAATTTATTTCAAGTAATGTGCGAGCTTTAATAAATGTTTAGTAAAAGTTCAATAAATATTCTGACGGACTTGCTCCTCTAATCGATTTTAAGTTTAGTAAAGATATGCACTACAAAAGCAAATTGGAAAGAAGTTACTGTTTTCAGGTAAAAAAATTATAAAATTAATCCAAATGGTAAATGTAATTAATGTTAACAAGTTAACAGAGAAGTCAATTTAGTTCTTTGCATAAAAATCCATATCTGTTTTTCTGGCACTGAGTGAGTTTAAAATATTACATTTGTTGTGTAGTGTTCTATCACCAAAATTTAGTTTTTAATCGAAAACATTTTATTTTTATGTGGTTTCATTAAGAAAATAAGGTTATGCTCCAGAACTACCTAAAACGTAGTACTTATGTAGTGCAGCTTTTGCTTGTTTGCTGCGTTTTGTGTTGTTGCATTTTTCAGTGACAAGCTCTTTAAGTTTAAGTTAAATTTTGTTATAAGATTTGCTCTTATAATCTAAAAGCTTTCTAACTTTGTTTACATTTAAAGGTTAGAGGAGGCGAACAGCACAACAATGGTACGAAACTCCGAAAACTGCTGAACTAAGCAAGGTTATTAAATAAAAACCAAAGTCGTCTGTATCAGCGTCAGTTTCCGATACCCTGACAATTAATTGAAAGACACTATAATCAATTATTAGGTCTTTAAAACTTCTTTAAAATACCTTATGAATGCAATCTATCCAACCTAAGCTCAATATGAATAGAGACCCCTGAAAACAGTTAAATTTCAAAATGTCCACCTCCGAAAATTAGGTTAAAAATTTCTCGGGTACCCGAAAGTGTTCGGGTACCCGGGTAGTGTCGCAATTACCCGACATCGGGCTTCGGGTAGTACCGGGTACCCGGGTCCAAATTTTTGCCCATGCCCCATGCCCATGCCCCCCAATTTTCTGGAAAACCGGGTCACCGGGTCAGGGACCGGTCGGGTCATGGGGTCACCGGGTCAAGCCTAAGTGACTTAGTTCCATCACTGGTGGAAGCCAAACGGCGAGTTTCAAAAAAGCCAAAAATGTAGTTTCAAAGTAGACGCACAACCAACCGTCAGTTTCGAACTGGAAGTAAAGAGATGCTGGGAAATGGATTGACAAAAGGAGACAAAAAGCATCATGACAAAACCTTGTAATAAAGGTCTCTGACGAGAACCTGAATTGCTGGGCACCAAGATAAAAACCTTGTAATAAGGAGCTCACAAAGTATTACTCATATATGCACCAATTTTCAGGGACACTCTCAGAATTGGTTTGCAATGCTCCCATAAAACCAGCACAAGACGTTAGTTTAAACTGGAATGGCTAATAAATTGCTACATACATTCATTGTTGAGGAATCAATGGAAAACGCGCGTTACTTCAAAAAGAAATTTTGGAGCGAAAAGTGTAAAGATGGATTTCAACTTAAAAATGTGCACTTGTTGATCTAACTCATCGCAACTCGTTTGAAAAATATTACAGGCAGACCTATCATTTTGTCGTTACCGTAATCCTCGACCAATCAGAGATTCAAAGAGGAGAGCAGAATTTTTGAATTTTTCACGCCAATTGTGGAAGAAAATACGCAAGGTAGCTGTCGAAAAAATATGAACTATAGCAACAGTGGTACCAAAAACTGGGGATTTACGACACTTGCCCCCACGAAACTTGCCTCTCCGCGAAACTTGCCCCAGCGACAGTTGCCCCCAAGTTGAGAATTTTGTTTTGCAGACTTTTATTTTATTCTCAAATGTAATTATTCGATTAATGTTGAATGCAGACACGAAGGCTGTGTTATTACATATAACAGATATAACAGCAAATTGCAAACATTTTATCCTTTTCTTCAAAACAGAAAAAGACGCAAATTATTACAAAATTACAAAAATTATATTAACAGTACAAGCAGATAAGCTGTTTTTAAGCAGCAGCAGCAGCAGATAAGCAGCATTTACTCAGAGATGATTTGGCTTTCTTTTATTACTCAAGCTAACCTTAAGGCTGAATGTTAAAACGTTAAAATCTGCAGGAACAATTTGCAGTTTTAATTATCTTTTTAATTTAAAATTAATTAATTAAAAATTTAATTTAAAATTTAAAATTTAAAGTCAGACTATTCGAGATCAGCCTGAGCAGTTGAACCCTTTCAGATCAAAAGCGATTCAGGTTTTCTGTTGTATCTGTTATAACACAGCTTTTGTGTCTGCATTCAACATAAATCAAATAATTGCATCCGAAAATAAAACAAACAGTACTACAAAATAAAATTCTCAATTTGGGGACAACTGTCGCTTTGGGCAAAAGTGGCAGAGAGGCAAGTGACGTGGGGGCAAGTTTCGCGGGGGCAAGTGACGGCCTTCCAAAAACTGGCTCAGACCGAACCCACAACCTTCGCTCTATAGCCCGGTTCATACTTGTCTCTGAGGGCTAAATCTTTGTCAATAATTAAATAATGGAGATTTTTAGGCGTTTAAACCAGTTGAGCATGACAGCAGCTACATAAAAAGGAACTTAATTGAACATGTAGAATCTTTTATAATATTTGGAATTAAAAATCAAAGGTAGAAAAATACAAAAGTAGTAAAAAATAAATCTAATAGGAAAATCCTTAAAGTCGACAGTAGCATGTTTGCTACATATATTTAAAACTTCAGAGTTCAGAGCAGGTTACGGGAAATCTTACAATTTGTTTTAACATTGTACACCTACCGCTCTAACTTCATGTGCCATAAGCTTACAGAAATGATACCAGTGCTAACGGAAAATACTGTAGTTTCTGAAAATATTAGCATCGCTTTGTAGACACTGAGCTATTTTTGGTTAGATTTTATAGAAAAAACAAAAATAAGTCAATGTTAAAATTCTGCGAAGTCGAAAAATTTTGAAATTTTAATTTTAATCTAATTTGTTGAGCTTCAACTGACCCACTTTTGACCCACCACTGACCCGTGGTCACACGTTTTGACCCACACCCTACCCGACCCGCGGGTACCCGTGAGTCGTGACCCACTTCCAGCTCTGGTTCTCAGTATAATTAAAAATAATTAAGAATTTTAACCAACTACTATCTGAAATAACTTCCATCAATGAATCAGATTTTAGTTAAAAATAATCTACCTTTTAATCTAAAATATATCAAGCGTAATGTTCAGTTATAATTTGATCTTTTTAGTTCGTATATAATTTGCTAAAAACTTACCATTTTTAATTAAGTTTTCAAATTTAACCATTTTCCAATTTATCCATTAGGACTGGCCATGAATATTTAGTTTTTGTTTGTTCGAGCTGCACTCAAATTGTAGTATGAAATTGATGCTAATTTGTATGAGACCCGACCATCGAAGTTCGAAAATTCGAAAAGTTGTGTTTCTATTCTTGGAAAGGCTTAAAAATTAGCTGCTAAATATGGGCAAACCTATTTTAAATTTGTTTTTGCCTGGTTCAGATCTTGAGCGAGTTTTTTCTTTTTCTTGAACATGAACATGAAACCGAATTTTTCGTACCAACCATAGGATAAGGGAAAATCCTTCATTCACCGATCAAGATACCAAATCTTTTCGACAGCTGCCTTGCGTATTTTCTTCCACAATTGGCGCGAAAAATTCAAAAACTCTGCTCTCCTGTTTGAAGCTCTGATTGGTCGAGGATTACGGTAACGACAAAACGATAGGTAATGACAGAAAATGGTTCAAACATTTTTCAAACCAGTTCCGATGATTGAGATCAACAAGTGCACATTTTGAAGGTGAAATCCAACTTTACACTTTTCCCTCCAAAATGTCTTTTTGAAGTAACGAGCGTTTTCCATTGATTCCTCAACAATGAATGTTATTGTATGTAGTAATTTATTAGCCATTCAAGTTTAAACTAACGTCTTTTGCTGGTTTTATGGGAGCTTTGTAAACCAATTCTGAGAGTGTCCCTGAAAATTGGTACATATATGAGTAATATGTACTTTGTGAGCTCCTTATTACAAGGTTTTTTATCTTGGTGCCCAGCAATTCAGGTTCTCGTGAGAGACCTTTATTACAAGATTTTGTCATGATGCTTTTTATTTCCTTTTGTCAATCCGTTTACCAGCATCTCCTTACTTCCAGTAGGTTCCAATTGACTGACGGTTGGTTATGCGTCTTCTTTGAAACTCCATTTTTGACTTTTTTGAAACTCGCCGTTTGGCTTCCACACTCGTAACTGCGAATGTGGTTTTTGAAATCTAGTGATGATAATTTTAGCTCGCTTCGCGGCTCGGCTCGACAAGCCGAGACAACTGGCTGCTATTTCTCCTCCGCATAGCCGATCTTTTTAAACTACAAACAAACCGAGCATAATAAGAACATTAATGTGACCAAGAGTACATAATAACTAAGAGTGTGACAGGCGTCACGCTCTTAGTTATCAAGCGAAAAACATCATCTGCACAATAACGGCTGACCCCCTACACAACTGAGTATGTGCACTTCAAATATTTTTGCCCGCTATGCCTACGTTATAAAGCTCAACAAGTAGGCCCCAAAAGGGGCAATATTCCTTTACAGACCTGTTTTTAATCAACAACAAATAAATTAAGCTAGAGTTAAGTTAAGTTGCAAGCGACATCACTTGGTGACTTTCTTTCGATTTCACTTAAGTAGTTTTCGAATTCGCATTAATTACTATTGCTCTTCATAATATTCCATATATGTATTACTTACAATCGCCTAACCCCCTCATTAATCGATCACTGAAGTGAACTCTATTTAGGTTACGGCTTCCAAGCAGTGGCTCGAGCTTAAGTTTAATGTAATTTAATTTGGAATTGGATATGGTAAACTTAGGAGCATAGATAGACCCCTCAAAAAAGTGACCACTTAAAACGTGGTAACACTAGCATCTTGAACAAAACGTCTTATTGTAATTTTCCAGTTTAGTTCCCATCTGTAACAGCGTCCTTGTTTTTGTTATTCCTATTTTCAACCTCCTTCGCTGAACTTCAGCTGCTAAAATTCGGCGAGAGTAGGCCTAAGCCCCACATCTCGTTGGCGAATGGTGAGGATTCAAGCAAGGTGCAAACTTACGTAACTATACCTATTACACCTCTGTGTAGCTCCCAAGCCACACTGGTGTTCAAAAACATGCAACCGTTCAGGTTGCTGACAGCCGAAGACTGCGCCGAAGGCAATCTGTGCGACTGCTTAAATAGTGGTTGCAAAACCTAATTTGCATAATCTGACACAAAAAACCCGGCCCTAAGTTAGCCCTATGTTGAAGATAGGGTTTCTGAATAGAGAAGTGACTCACCCTACAATGAACATACTAATTTCCTTTTTATACATTCCTGCTCCAGCAGGAATAAAAACACAACTAGTCAGTTGGTTCAATGTGCGTCTGTAGCGAGCTTTAGAACGCAGGCATAGCGGGCAAAAATATTTGAAGTGCACATACTCAGTTGTGTAGGGGGTCAGCCGTTATTGTGCAGATGATGTTTTTCGCTTGATAACTAAGAGCGTGACGCTTGTCACACTCTTAGTTATTATGTACTCTTGATGTGACTAAATCATCGTGCATTATTTCAGAAACTTTTTCAGAACAGCAGAACAAGTTTTGTGGACTGGAGGTGTTGTTCTGTCTTCTTCCACTTTGAAGTTAACATACCTTTTATTTTCCAAAAGTCAGTTTTGTTTAGAAGCTACAACGATGAGTCAAGTCCAGAGTTCAACTTGTTTTTGGGATGCGATTAATCAGCAGTACGGATTAGGACTACTTAATTAGCTCAGCTCATTAGGCTTACCTCTATTTCTACATGTCATCTTTTGGTTTTATGAAATGATTTGCAAAATATCTAGTCCTTTTGTTTCTCATTTTTTCCATCGCTTTTACCAAGAGTTCATAATTTTGTTATATATTAAGAAGAATGAGCCACCAGAGGGCTTCTCTTCCTGGCACTGCGTAACGGTGATCCGACCACAATACGCGAATGTTCCCCCGTTTGGGGAGGGGGGGGCTGCGCATACCCTCCTCCGATTGGGGGGGGGGCGCCATATCCCCTCCCCTCCGTTTGGTGGGGGGGGTAGCCGAAAGTGGTCCCGGTTTGGTGGGCGTGGTAGGCAGAAGGGGTCCTCGTTTGGGGGGGGGGTCGCTATAAATGGTCCCCGTCTGATTGGCTGCTGACGAAGACCCCCCCCAAACGGCGAACGTTCGCGTGTTCTGGTCGGAGCACCGTTACGCAATGCAGTGAAGAGAAGCCCTCCAGTAGCTTACTCTTCTTCTTAATAATAGAAGAATTACGGACTCTTGCTTTTCCTCTATCGATAACATGAAAGATTTGAAACTGCTGCTTTCAAGTCAAGCTTTGGGCTTACCGAATGGGCGAAACCGAAATTTGGTACAATCGGAAGAACTTGAAGCTTGATGTTTGGCGATCTGAGTTGAGCCGGGCCGACCCTTTTTCCATTCGAAAAATTCTTTTCGTCTTCATCACCACTTGATTTTGGATTTTCGTTAATAAAAATACATAAATAAATCAATTTGTGTTATTGTGGGGAGACCATATTTTCTCAACTCCATGTTTTCTGAAGCCAGAATTTTATTTTGCGGAGCACTTCACTAGTTCTTTATCCCCCGACCCGTTTGAGAGGATAACTTGTAATGAAGTTGGTGAGATCTGAGTCTCGATTCACTCGACAACTTAACTACACGGAAAGTTAACGCGTCCACTTAAGAAAGAGGACTTAGACTCCGGATTCCCGAAAGGTCCACTAAAAATGCCAGCAATTGGCACTTTGAACTCTTTGTTTCAGTTTTATATATAATTTCTCTGTGTGTTTAGGTTTAGGATGACTTTACCCTCTGTGGAAGTGGAATCTTTGCAGTTGTCTGATTTACCTGATCCTGTATTGGTGCACATTTTTGGTCAACTTCCCTGGCATCAAAGAATACCCCTGGAAAGAGTCTCCAAGCGATTTCGTTATCTCGTTTTCAGTTCCTATTTTAATGTGGAATTTCTGGTCGCCGGCGCGGCTGAACTGAACTGGAAAAAGTGGCAATTTTTTGCGCCTCTCAGATGTCTCAACATTTGCCCAATGAGACGTTGAATGCTCGAATTGATTGGATGATGTCGCGATTTCGGGGACTGAAAGAACTCCATCTGTTGAGTCCGATTGGTCAGTCACTGCTGAGTCGAATTCGGGATGCTTTTCCTGGTTTACGAACTCTCGGAACTCAGCTGTCAAATGCAAGATATTATTTGTCGTTGCAGAAACTGCCAGAAAATGTGATCCTAAAACTGCATCATACTTCATTTAGTCCGGATCGGAATTTAGATATGACCACTATTAATGACACTTCTGAAATAATTTCTTCTGATGGTTCTCGAATCAATGCCTTTTGTTTTGAGGGATTTTTGAGTGTCGATCAACCGATTCACCAGTTTATTCCTGCCTTTCTAGACCGTCTAACTATTTTGCCATTTTTTTCCTATGCAGATAAACTGATTTGTTATAATTTTGTGCCGATTTTTCCGGATTCCAGGTGCGAGCTCAGATCCCTAGTGATTCCGGATTGTCAGCTATCCCTCCCGGCTCTGATCTCTCTCACCGATCAGTGTCCATTTCTGGATGATTTATCTGTTTTGGGGTTCTCCGACGATTCTGCCACAGCGACTGATCTTGCCAAGATCGCTTTTCCACTACTACAGAGTCTGACCATAGGTGGCTCTGTTTCCGATGAATGGTTGTTCGCCCTAACCAAGTCCGGGACTCTCACCCAACTGAGTCTCCACTCTGCCAAATCGAAGTCTTTGTCGAGAGTGGTTAGTCTTAATCCTAGTTTGAATCATTTCAGTTGTTGCATTACTCTTGTTCTTGATGAGATTTCCTGTCAAGAGCTTGTTGAAGCATTTCTTGGACAACTTTGCCACCTGAAAACTGCCTCCATTCAATTTTTTTACAACACTAAGTGGAATTCGAATTCTCTGACTGCCATGGAAGGAACTCGCTTGCTGTGGCCGAGTCTTCGATCCCTTCGTTTGAGTGGACTGCGAATCCCTGCGGAATCGGGTTCCTCCTTTTCCAGACTGTTACACAGTGTCACTTCTCTCCGATTGGTACGTGTAGTCCTGGAGTGCTGTTTACTTTTCTGTCCAACTTTGACAGAGCTTGGTCTTTTCAGGGTTCAATTTGTGGGGGCTCCAGGGATTCGAACCACGGAGGGGTCTCTGCGATCTCTTACGATTAAAGATGTTGATACGGATCTCAGGAGGATGTTTCTAAATGGGATCTCATATTCTGGCTTGTCCCATCTCAGTTCATCCATTCGTCTCCCAGACGCAGCGCTGTTTGTTAACTATTTGCTAAAAATGCCCAATCTAACCACTGTGGATCTTTGCTTAGGTACCGGGTCGGATTTAACAAATGTCGAGGAAAGTGTGGAAAATTTTGGAAAAGCGTTGGGGAGACTTCCTAGACTTGAAAGACTGAAAGTAAGACCGCTATTTTGGACTGACCGTTCTGACACAAAGGCCACTTTGCTGAGGTCTGTGGCGGCGCAGAGACAGAATGAATTGGAGACTTTTCAGGGATTGGTCCCTCTGAGATACACGTTTTGGGCAGAACCAGCCGAAAGATACACTTTTTGGAAAGAACCAGGCCAACAATCCAATGTCTTCTTGAAATTGAGTTCTGAAACGGAGAAGGCGAGCAGAATGAGGGCGGTCGGACCCGTCTTGGAATTGCTGAAGGAGCACCGCTTTTTTGAGCATCACTTTATCAACCGCCGTATTCGTCCTACTCTGGAGGACTGCATTATGGTTGAAGAAGGATTCCGTTTTGTTACTGTATAAGGAAATTGGTGAATTATATTCTGTTAACGTCATTTTTACTTTATCTATTTCGGTGAACCGTCAACTGTAGCTCGTGTTGTTGTTTTACTGTTCTTTACAAAGTTAAATTAGTGATGGACATCGGATATGTATATTCGAATATCAGTCTGTTTTTGGTTAATGGATTATCCGTTTATTCGCCCACTTAAAATGATGTTCTAAATTTAATGTTTCCAAAGTTAAAATTGCTCTTTGTTGCTCAAGGCTTATATATATACTGCAACCTAGATTTAAAAGACAATTTTAAAACTTTATGCCAAAGTTTCTAATTCGAAATTTAGGAAAAATTTGTTAACTTTTTATTTTGTTTGAAATGTAAATGGATGTTGGGTAATTTCAGTCCTGGAATATGTTGACCTGGAGTCCGTTTTTTAAGCTAAAGTATATATGTAACCCTGTAACCAAATTAGGGATGCACCAGGGCCTGGCCCCGGCCTCGGTCGGTGGTCAAATCTTCAAATTTCGAAAGTCAAAAAGTGTTACAAATCGTTTGTTTTTCCACCGATTTGAATGAAAACTAGTGTTGTGCATTGGCCGGTGCGGCCAATGGCTGGCCAATGGCCGGCCATTGGCCGGCCAAGCCATTGGCCGTTGGCCGAGAAAATCTCGGCCAGTTGGCTTGGCCGGCCATTGGCCGTTGGCCGGCCAACGGCCAATGGCCAACGGCCAATTGGCTGGCTGTTGGCCGTTGGCCGATGGCCAGCCAATGGCCGTTGGCCGGCCAACGGCCAACGGCCAACTGGCTGGCCGTTGGCCGTTGGCTGGCCAATGGCCGAGTGCTGACCAAGCTCAAATTTACTGATCTTGTGCGTTAACTGTGTTGAAAAATTTAATTTTGCTGCATAATATCGTAAACATGTTGCTGTATAAACGTTACATTAGATACAGTACTACAGATTTTCACTTAGATGTTGACAATTTTTATTGTCATTAGCGTTATTTTACAATTAAATTTGCTAATTGCATGCAAATTTTAAGTGTGCTAACAACGTAGTTCTTAAATTTGTCTGGCGGTGAACGTCTCATCACTTTATTGTCCTCCAGCAAAATTAAAACAGAGTTATCGCAGGTTGGAGCTAAAAGTTTGGAAAAACTATTTAATAAAAATATTGTAAATTGTAATTTGTACTATTGAAATAAAGTTTAATTAAGTTGACGCCTGATTAAGCACGGTAGACGAATAAAAATATTAAATTCCAGCTCGCCAACGTTGAAAAATAGCTAAAGAACGGCCAATAGCTTACGGCCAAGAAACAGCCAACGGCCAACGAGCGGCCAACGGCCAACCAGTTGGCCGTTGGCCATTGGCCATTGGCCGTTGGCCGGCCAACGGCCATTGGCCGGCCATCGGCCAACGGCCAACGGCCAGCCAATTGGCCGTTGGCCAGTGGCCGTTGGCCGGCCAACGGCCCATGGCCGGCCAACGGCCAATGGCCGGCCATCGGCCAACGGCCAATTGGCCGGCCAACTTCAAACTCCGGCCAAGCCAAGCCAAGCCAACCATGGAAATTTTCGGCCAATCCCAACACTAATGAAAACCACGGTAGTAACGTTTGTTTATCAGAAATTATTGCAAAATTTGAATTTTCAGGAAAACTTTTTGAAAATTTTCGATTTGGATTCCCAATTTTCAGCCCCGGACCCCGGCCCCGGTGTGTCTCTAAACCAAATGTGTCTCGTGGATCATGGAATCGACTCTGCAATGAGGAGTCCTGCATCGTAGACCCTAAAAATAGGATCCAGAAGAGAAATTTGGGAAACGCAGAAGTTCAGCATCAATAAGATAGAAAGTAAAGAAATGGTTAAGGAGAATCGAACCACGTCCATTCAGGTCTGTTGATATTTATCTATTTATTTATTTATTTATCTGTTGTTATTTATTTCCAGGACCACAAAGTTAACTTCATGATAGTTAGTCAACTTTTTGCCTGCTTCCTTTCCACGTTGCAGAAACGCGCGCGAGAAACGTTTAAAATACGTCCTAGCCCTAAAAAGTTCGAGTCGGGTGGATGTTAGAGAAGCAGGGTAAGAAAGATTGATAAGTCTGATATTGACGTTCACATGATGGTCCGGATGTGAAATGGTACACAAAAACGTCTCTCTACCGTTAAGGCCTTGGTTCGATCCCCGCCTACAGTAATTTTTTTACTCCTGCCAGATTGATGCTGAAATTGTAAGCTTCCCTGCCTCTCTCTTGGATCTGATTTCAAGGGAGGATGCTCGGTGATTATGTAACGACTCCCGGCTGAGTTTTTATCCTCGAAAACTTCATGGTCCGACAACATTTAATTGGAGCTCTACAGAATAGTTTTCGTTCTTAGTACCCGTTGAACTACTACAGTATTGTGAGTGAATAACGTGCCTTTGTAACTTTCGAGCTCATTCCATCTGTCTTTTTATGGTTATTGATGCTTGTTCTGAGTGTGATTTGTTTTTACTTAAAATAAAAGCTGGTTTCCATTTTAGTTTTTGCGGATTTCATTGGTGTTTGACTGTAGGGTTTCTTCATGTTTATGGTTATATTACAGAACCGAGCTACAGATAAGTGTCAGATTTCTTCTTGTCTCTTCAAGGGAAAAGGTTGGACTTTTTTGCCGTCGCTAAGGCAGCGGAACAGTGGTGTAATATTAGCTGGCTGCCTTAGCAAAGTAGTCGGGTTAATTTTCAGCAACATTGTAAACTGTTTTAAATGCAAAATCACAATTTCTGATCCAGCGGAAAATCTGATTGTTTTTCGAATTCCCCGCTTCTTTCATACTTTGACGGGACAAGTGTCACGTTATCTCGGCTATGTTTCTGATTGGCTGAGGGCTTCAGTAGTCGATGGAATAATACAACAGACAGGCGAAGCTTCGTTGGAGCAAGAGTTAATAATAGCAAGAGTACGACACCGTACCCTTGCTAGTGTAATTGGCCTGTCATATGCTCGGAACATTAAGGCCGAAATCTCGGGGGGGGGGGGGTCACGGTTAACACAGTTAACCATGTGTTTATATGCGTTTGAACTAAAATGAATCTGATTGGCTAATCCCCTACCTTATGTCAAAATTACGTGTATAAGGTGACCCCCCCCCGAGATCTCGGGGGGACTCAGCTTAACGTTGTTAAGCGTGTGTTTATATGCGTTTGAACTGAAATGCATTTGATTGGCTGCTTCGCTGCTGCTATTGAAATGCACTGGTGAGGGCTACGATAGCTAAGTAACCAATCAAATGTATTTCAGTTCAAACGCATATAAACACACGCTTAACAACGTTAAGCTGAGCCTCCCCGAGATCTCGGGGTGGTCACCTTATACACGTAATTTTGACATAAGGTAGGGGATTAGCCAATCAGATTCATTTTAGTTCAAACGCATATAAACACATGGTTAACTGTGTTAACCGTGACCCCCCCCCCCGAGATTTCGGCCTTAATGTGCCGAGCATCTGACAGGCCAATTACACTAGGAAGAGTCCCGTGTCATACTCTTCCTATCATCTACTCTTGGTTGGAGCAAGGAGCTTAGAAACGGGCTAACGGAGAAAGAAACAGAAAGCTGACGAAATTTACGTAATATTTTTCAAAATTGATTTCTTTGTACAGAGCTAAGAATTGTTCCAAATTTTCCCTATAAAGTGGGGAAATTGTCATATCATGCCTCATTTATTATCTGGAAGATTGTACAGTACTTACCATACATTCCTACAGGGTCGTATTCTGGGGAGAGGGGGGCTTGTCCCAAGCAAATTCTGAGGGGGCTTGTACCCTGCAACCAAAATTTTCGAGGAAGCTTATAAGCATAAAATAGCTAAAACGTTAATACCAATATAAATTAATAGTTTTTCTAAAATTTCAAGAAACATTCTCAATTTTTATAAAGAATTTAAAAAGTTCGATCGAGTTTTTTGGAAAAATTAAGAAATTAAGAAAGTTTAGTGAAAAGTTTGCATAGCGGAGCCGAAAATTTTTCAGAATTTCGGTGCGAAAACCTATTTTTCCGTACCATTTCTGCTAACCTTTTGCCCAATTTTTCCTTACCCCTTTGCCCCTGACGGCAGTAGGGCTTGTACCCTTTCCGGGCTGGGAGGAGCTTGGACTTGGACTCCGCCCATACCACCACGTTTCAGCCATGGACAGTACATTGAAAATGAGAGCACAGAACTCAAATTTAACAATACCTTTAAGTTTGTTTTTCTCTGTTTTCAACTTGTACGTTTATCCTTTTCTGCGTTGTTCCTTTCTGTTCCAGCCAAAGTAATTAAGGATACGGGACACACCTTTGAACTGTTTCTAGCATGAGTCGACCTGAAATTGTGACGTTTTGCTCAATTTGTTCCACCAGAGCAAGCCAATCCGGCGTTCCTAACAGATTTGCCTTCGACATTACATAGTCACAAGGTTTACATTCGAATTTACGTAAGTAGTATAGGGCGGGCTTTTCGACCCCCACTCCGGGAGGGAATGACCTTTTGACCTTTCCTACTGCCTCTTCTATGGTGTCTTCTTTGCTCGGTAGCCCCTGTATCCCCAGTACCCCCTGTACCCCAAGTATTCCCTGTCCCCCAGTCTTAAAAGCAATACATCTTCTTCTCCGTCCCTCTGCGTTCTTCCCCCGGGGCTTGGGAACCGGCGTCGGCCCATTACCGGACTCCTACCTAAGTACCTACGTATATAACCTACCTATCCTAATCTCACCTAGTCCGGCGCATGCAATATTTTTTGTATTTTTGAATTTTGAATATTTTTATTTTCTAAGCTATTAAATACAGCAAATGCATATGTACAATATATACAGGTAGCCCTTAAAAGGACTGTTGGGATAAAACAATCATATATCCAAAGGAGCTGTACTTACCCCGTCTGCTAGCACTTTCCTTTTTGGGTAGAGATAGCCTAGGGCGTCCTTTGTTTGATGGTACTGAACTGTTTTATTTTCTGGATGTAGGAACCCTCGATTTTCTCCAGACTTTGTGTTGCCCGTTTCTAAAACATTTTTAAAATCTTCGGGGTCATATTTATTTAATGCCTTGCTCACTCCTTTATGGGAGACTTTATTGGTCTTTCCCCAAGCTAGGTAAGTTTTACTACAAAGGGCTATTATACCGTCCCCAGTCCATTCCTCCTTGAACAAACCGGGTATTCGTTTCTGGCTTGGGTCTAGGACAAAGAAATCCTTGAGAGCCTTTTCCCACCTACCCTCATTTCTAATAGGGACACAATCATTTAAGTTTTTGGAAGAGCAGGCGAAATAGAGGGAGTCGGTGTCCATTTGACACAATTGGAAGGTTTCGGGCCACAAATTTGGTTTTAGGCAGTCATAGTAGAATTGAAGCATCCTTCATTTTGCGTACTGATAGACGAAAAATCTCACTAATTCTGGAAGACGGTAAACAATTTTGGACTTAGCCGATTGAACTTCATAGATCCCATTTCCCAGATCATCCAATCTCCGAAATCTCCATCCATTAACTTCCCTGCTGGCTCCTGACCTTTGATAATATTTTACATCCTGGTGCTTTTCCAGATTTGTAATAGTTCGACCATAATAGGAATTTCCCAAAAGTTTAAACATTTCCCCCTTAAGGTGGTGGTATCCTTTTGTGCAGTGCTTTTGTGGTGATTTCTTTGAAACGCTATAACTTTCGCAATTGTGGGAGTTGCAAAGAGCTTTATACATCGTTTTAAAGCTTATTATCTGTACATTCACATGAGCTTACAGAACTGGCAAAAATAGCAAAAAAATAGCAGAAATTTTCTGACAAGCTGACATCTAACAGGATGAATATAGACCAAAAGTTTTTGAACATCCATTTCTCAAAACTGAAAAATCGGCCAAAAGTTCTTTTTGTGCCACGATATGAAGGACATATGGGCCGAGGGACGTTTTTTTGGATTTGGCTCAGCAGGTCTTAACGGTCGAGAAAATCGGCCAAATGCACAGTAACACGAAATTTCGCAACTTCGCATTGAGTTTTCTTGCTACTCAATATGTTTTAGCCCAAACCAAGAAAAACGTCCCTCCGCAGAAGTGCGAATTTCGAGTCTGCCAAAAATCTCCGGAATCCGTCGAGTAGTTTTTGAGAAATCGATGTTCGAAACAAAATAATCGCAGTTTTGCCAAAATGGTTTTTCGGCCAAATCTCTAGCTGAAAGCAATAAAGTCCAGCTAATAGGCATTCATAAAATGTGCATTTGGACGATGTATCGATTGAGTATGACTAAGCCAATTTTATCCTTAACATGTGGCAGTAATTTTGAAAAAACAGATTTCCTCGAAAATGGCCATTTTTTGACCCTAAAAACAGTTTTTTGCTTATACTGACTTAACCACTAGAGATAGCTCAAAGGTTGTAAGAGCAAAAATGTTCATTTTCGAGTCCTCTTTCCAGCCATACCAACCAATCCCGTGTCTTGTCTACCTACTGGAAGCTTAAGGCCAAAAACCAAAACTTTCTTATCTTTTGGCCTAAGAATACGGGACTGGTCCTAAAATGTTAAGGAGCACGGAAATAGGTTTTTTCTTAAGTTTTAGCCCTTTGCGTAAAGGATTAAAACCGTAGGGTCAAAAATACCCGAAAGGAAACCAGCACCTTAAGTGCCAAATCGGGATCTGAATCAGCTGCTGAACGATGGTAGGTAACCTCATCTCCCAACTCTTTGAAACACGCCTTAGGTTTGAACTCTATTGCTTGATAAATCTTAGTTATTTTTAGCCCGTGTTTTAGTTACCATTTAATTAGGGGAGTAGCTAGTGAAATTTTCTTGCCAAAGTAACTTCCTATCAGACCCCTTCTAGGCTGTGCCATTAACTCATTCAAATCGCAAAATGTTTTCATGTGGTCTCCAATATCTTCCTTTGAAATTTCTACATTTTTGAAATCAGGGGTCATCTCCGCAAAATGCTCTTTCTTTTCCTCAGGTACCTCAATGTCCACCTCAACTAATCCGAAAAACCTATTAGCTTGAATTTGGGTGACTAGTTGTGCGAAAGTAAGGACCGATCGTTTCTTAGGGAGATAGAAGTGTTCTTCCATAAACTCTTGCATGTCCGGGGAGTCTTTTAGGTCCGTATCAAATTCGCATTCCCACTTTTCTATAAGATCGAAACCCCCATCTTTAATTGCCTGAGACACCCGCTCTGTTCGCTCCCTTCGTTTAGTTCGATCTTCCGGATCCTGATTTCTGTCTAGTTGGCAACCATGGCCGTGGAAATAGCACCCATGGAACTGGAGGACGAGATTCTTTTCGGGGACCCATCCATCAACTTTAGATTTTCCTATTCTTTTTGTCCCCAATTGTAAGCATGCTCAACTCTTGCTCCCATTGCTTTTGCCATATATTCTAGCCACATGGCTTCTTTTCTGCCCTTTTGTAGCCACCTTTTGAATTTTCCATCTTCAGTTGGTTTCCATTCGGCGTACAAACCAGTGGGCATTTCTTGCATTGTGCACTAGAGATATAGGGCATTGGCATCGAACCCGAAGCCACCAGAAGAAGAGGTAAAACGGTACAGGTAACCTCCGCGAATTTTTCTAACCCTTTACTTTTCTTCAAACTTGGCAGTTTTGCAAATGTAGCATAATCTTAGGACCTTTTCGCAAAAAAGTGGAGTAGAGCAGAGTTAAGCTTAAAATTAAGGAACTGTTTTTACGGTTTCATATCCGTTAACTTGTTCAACTCCTGTTAAAACATCTTTGGTGATATAATTTGTGTCACATACTGATTCTATTAAAATGTAGTAATGTGGATCCGATCGGATCGGCAGCCAAAATCACCTACCGATCCGATCCGCCAATTGACCGGCGATCCGATCAGATCTGACCGTAATTTTAATTTTCAACTGCAGGCACACATTTAAGGGGGTCCAATTTCGGCGTTATTTTTCGGACTTTCGCCAATCTCGCTGATTTTCATATTTTATTGTCCAAACTGTAAAGTTGGAAGTGTACGAGCAACCAGACTTTACGAGTGGGAAACTGTGCACAAGGGTAACGTCGAACCTGGAGGAGATGTAGTTCCAGTCGACCTAACTAACCTCGCCAAAATAACCTAAGTGAATCTTACCGAACGGAGTTTAACCGCCGATGAAGAGCACAGACTCAAATATAAATGGCCTACCCCAAAGTTTGCTGAAAATTACACGCTTAAAACAACTAATTACCTACCCAATTATTCTCAGAAAAACCTTACCTACCGAATACACAAAGCTAATACAAAAACCTAGGCTAAGATGACACCCTAAAATGGCCCAAAAAGAGACCACATTTACTTGTAAAATTATGCTTGACAAGAGGGGCGAACCCCGAAAATGCGTACAAAATTTTGAATAAAGTACAATGCAGGAAATAGCCTAACTAAACAGTAAAACAGGAATAGAAATCGAATACGGAGACAGTAATTTCTACCAAACAAAATATACTACAATGAATAGATGACAGAAAACTAGACTAACAGAGATGTACTAAACTATCAGAATAATTTAAAAATAGACTTCAGTAAATTTTGAGACAAGGAATAAAAGGAGAAATTACTCATAAAGGATAGAAAAGCAAATTATTACCTAATTATAAGCTAGAATAATATCAGTGAAATGGCTCTACAGGGTCAACCTGGAGCTCATAGAAGTTTAAAGTGGTCCCCACTTTAAACAGAAAAGCAAGTAATTAAGCACAGCAATTACGTCGAGTACGTGGTGGCTAATATAGAAATACACGACCGCTCGGCAAGCAAGAAAAACACAAGACTGCATGAATTTTGAAATGTCTAGAAAGGACTAGTTTTGACGTGTGTTGGCGGAACGGGATTGGTTAATTTTTGAGACCCCTTAGCGGAGCCGTATATGCGCTTCCAGCAAGACAGAACAAACAGCGCCACCTATTGACTAGGCTGGCTGACACATATATGCATAATTTACACATAGGCACACAAACTCTCAAATAAAAGACTTTCAAACAGATTTCAAAACACACTTTCAATACAAATTTCAAAACAATTTTCACAACATATTTTCAAACTAAATTGCACGCATTCTTAAAAATAATATTTCTAACATAACTTCCACCTAAAATAAATTCGATCACACGTACATAATATTTTTAGAGGACTGACGTCACGCCGCCTCATTACAACTCCCCAGGGCTTACCGCCCGAGCCCCTGCGAGGGCCGACATAACCAAAAAGTAGACGAAAATTTAAACTCAGAAAATTTTTGGCGAATTTTTGGTAAAAAGGTCTCACAACGTAAGGTACGAAAAACACAAGTTATAGTACATGACAAATTATAAAATGGTATAAAAACACGAAAACTAGCTAAACATGACTAAATAGAGCAGCATTGTTAGGGCTGACTTATCGTCAGCGGACTAGTGACGACCAGCTAGAAAAATGCGCTTGGGAACTGCCATTATTTGCCACTGGGACGGTGCGCAATTGGGAAAAGACCAAGTCCTTCAGCCGTCACGGCGAGGTACAAGTACCCATAAAAAGAAATCGAATCATGAAAATAAGAAAAAGAACCGGAATGTCAGCTTCATGAGGCATCTTCAGGCTAAGGTACGGAGGTAACCTCTCGCACAGCTCACAGAGCGCAAATTTCGGCTGGGTGGGAGGGTGGGCCTAAGCTCGCTCGACTACCTCACTTCCCTTCGGATCTTCCGCAAAATTTAAGAACCAAAAAGGTAATTAAAATAGGTTAATTTGGTAGAATTTAAGAGTAAGTAAGTAAATCCCAGTGTTTTGCGCAAAGTTAAGAGTAAGTTTGTGGAGTCTTTAGGTAAAATATAAGTAATTAAAATTAAAGGTAGGACTACAAAGTAGTCCAGAACATGCTTAAGCATGTATAAAAAGAACCAAAAGGGTACAAAGAAGTCCCCAAGTACCCTCGTGGCACTTATGATAGTAAATAAAATTAAATTAGGGGGGTTAAATGGAGTCTAGAAGTTAACTAAAACGCGAATCACCGGTTAAAATATAAGTAAAAATCCTATAAAATAAAAAATTTTGTAGAAGATCCTCCCAACCGCGCTGCAGGCCCTAGAATGGAAGGGGCATATAGATCGGGAGCTACTTTGGCGCACTGGAGAGGGACACAAAACTGACATTGAGATAAAATTTTAACTGTAAAACCAAACAGTGGGTACGTTAGGGCAGGAACAGTTGGGACTACTAAATCAATTAAAATACTTTTGATAAAAAGTGGCGGCAGATGAGGGGAACTATAGGACCTAACTGGCACGTCACGCATCCTCTGACGCTACATCAGGTAACAGGGGGTGACAAAATACAAAACCCGCAAAATAAATCAAACCCGTTAATAAAAACTGCAAAAATAAGAAAGAAATCTTCAAGAAAAGAATAACCAATGTTTTTAGTAAAATTTTTGAAATAAACTTTGGTTAAGTGATTAAAATACACATAATACACATATAAAGCTATAGTATATATGACATGACACAGTATGACAAGAATTATGCAAAATAACCACAGACAAAAATCACCACAAGGTACATAAAATTTAGGTTGACTTTTAGAATAATACTCAAGAAAAGGGTAAAATGGTAGTATGTATATAATTAGGAGAACTTCTAAATTTTTTAAAGAGTGCTCGGAAAAAGGTTAATTTTGAAACATTAGTAACGTCACAACTAATATAACATGACAAGAAGATACACGTGTTAAAGCATACATTTATAGGCAAATCGAAGTATCAAAATAGGGAATCGTCTTCTTTGGGGAAAGGGTATATACATAAAACGTCTCTGTGTAATACTGGTGAAAGGCTTTGGGAAAGTCAAAGTATTGAGCAAATCGAGTCACAATCGGGTCGTCACATCCGGTAAGACAATATTTGAGCAAATTAAGTCCAAGTAGGGAAGGCTTCATAAGTTGAGTATAGAGATTAAGTCCAAAGTGAGGCAATATAGGCATAGATAGGGAATGTCACAGCCAGGGAAAATAGGATCAATTAGGATATATAACTCCAGCTAAGAGTAAGTCCAGTCCAGTAATATAATGTCCAATAGGGAAAAGTCAAATGATGGAGTAATGAAAGACAGGAACCTCCGCCGTAATGATATACCTCCGCCGTTATGATGAACCTCCGCCGTTATGATGATGAAAGGGATTAGAAAATAATCGTCACGACTATTAACTGTACAGAAGGTAACCCAGTCACTGGTATTACCTTGATTTGAGCCGGGCGGCTCAGAAATCGAACCATAATGGGCTGGAAGGATCGATTGTCAGGGTGGAATGGGCGCGATGAGCGTTGGCGGGATCAAAGAGGATCACGCCAATGCAGGGGTGGTAAATGTTCCTCTCCTCCCCAGGAGGAGCCATGCCTGCAATAAATTCACCCGTTCTATTAGTCTGCATCCGTAACGGAGCAGCTCTCATTTCCGGGGGCGGGTAATCCGTCCCAAAGAACGGTGGGACGAGTTCACCGCGTTCACATCTCTCAACCGCATGGTCAATCCGTTTACGGATGACTGCCATAAAAGCGGCATAATCCGCCGCGGACAGCGGGGTTCGCGCTTCCCAGTCGTCATAGAAGTCCTGTGGACCACCCTGGGTAAACCAGAGCATAATTTCCGTCCAAAACGACCCATGGATTGACATCCCGTTAAACCAATTGGTTCTTTGGAACCAAGGATCGAACTGCTCTCCGGCCATATCCTCAACGCCTCGTATCAAGACGTCGGGAGGTAATGCCGGTTTGAAACCCCAAAACGTCTCGCCTGAGGCTTCGCCATACAATGCTGCGGGATGCCGCAACATGTAACTGCGCAAGGCGGCCGACTGATAAAATGTCTGCCAATGCAGACGCGCCATGGTGCGGACCTGGTACCCGCCTTTCCAATTATCGACAAAGATCCGTTGCGGCTCTGCCTCTAAACGGTTGCGTACCGCAACTTTAAGCGCTGGGCCCGGACGGTTGAAGTCGCTGGTAATGAAATTCAAAGTATCCTCGTCATGGGCAAATTCCGTTTTACGGTACTGGTAGACGTACTCCGGTATTGGGAAAGTGATATCCGGTATTTGTGGTACGCTTATGCCCCCTTCAATTGGATGCATATAGGAATTCTGGCAATCCTGTCGAAAGTAGGGAACCAGGAATTCGCGCTCTGGTATCACGTGGAGTCCATCCACGGGAGGTTGGTACCAGTACCAATAAGCCTTTCGAATGGCTTGCGTGCGGTCGATGACCTGTGTTGCTGCGCACCAAAGGTCACGAAAGGCGCGAGACTTCGCTTTGGTAAAGAAATAATCGTACTGAGTCATTTCTGGCACGCATTGTTTCAGTAAGGCCGCATGGCCCCAGGCTGCCGAAGACGCAATTAAGAACAGAGGAACTTCCGGTTCCGGATCTTCCAAGGTTGAGGCGTCAATGGACTTAAATGTCCAACTAACCATCACGCCCGAGCCATTCGGATTAGTATCGACGTGGGTTTGGAAATACGGCCGTAACGCCGGATGGTCCTGTTCCATGATGTGTTTAATCTGGGCCATTATCTCTGTAGTCATAGAGATAGGTTCCTGGCTATGTTGAGGGAACCAGCCCAACGTCGCATTGCGTAACGCTTGCAACGTAGGATGGGGGTGGTCAGCCCCGATAGCCGTAGGTAGCTGCGCACCGTGCCGCCGACCGCGAAAGTCCTGCCAGTACACTGCCGGATCTTGTATCCCCAGGTGTGCCACCTGGTCTGGGAAGGGCTGTTGAGGGTTAAAAGCCGGATACGATGGCTGAGCGTGATCCTGTAACTTGCTCTGTCCCCACTGTGCATGCTTCGCCAGAATGTATAGCGTGCTTTCGATCCCTCTGAGTTGAATTTTGGGAACATGTTTCTACTTTAAAAAATTCGACGTTTTCTAGTTTTTTCGTATTTCAAGAAAGACCAAAAGGAACCGAAAAATTCTTTGTCTCCGATTTTGCTGAGAAAAGGTTCGTAGTGAGTCCGTTTCCTATCAAGCTTTTTGTATTAGCTCAATATATTAAGCTATCGGTGTAAGATTAGCATGAAAGAATATAATGAAAAACTTTTCCTTTTTTAATAAAAATTGACGTTCTCGCTAGCATTTCTAAAAACAAATTTGCAAGTTTGTGAACAATGACATATTTTTAGCAGAATTATTATGCTACAGCATTCATCAGGATTCCGTTTATTTTGAACTTCTCTTTTAGAATCCAAGGGTCACTTAAGCGGCTTCTTCCTCAATGCATTGATTTGGTGGTTAAAGCCATCGAAAAGGATTCAGGCTTTCGTGAATTGATGTCAGCTTGCCGAAGTCTAACTAACCGTATCCAGCACAACGCCCGGATGAAGGAGAGACTGAAAGAGGTTGGCGGAAGGATGCCCAAATCAATTTGCAGGACAAGATCTGATCTACACTTACTCCTTTACTTTTCAAGATTTACTGGATTTGAAGGTTCTCTTATTAAAATGACGTTTCGGAGATGGTCAAAACATCGGGCCAAACCCCCTAAGGTGTTGATATATTTTTAGAAAAGTTACGGCGTGAAAATTTGAGTTTTAGAGGAATTAGCTTTATTCCACCACAACTTGCACTATAGCCACCCTACGCGGAAAAATTTATAGCCATTCGCAACTGTCACCTTCTTCTTTCAGCTTTTCCACATTTCGAGAAATCCATGTTCAAAAATTGTTTTCTAGTTACCGCATGTCCAAGTCGAACAGTTAAAATGAGACAACTGTATTCTACCTAGTTGTAACAAGCACATTCTAAGCTTTAAAATGATACAAAAATTATCGTTGAACTCCAAGAACTGGGTCAATTACAATGTTTTAAAGCTTGCCATTAATACACGAACCATTACACCTTAAGCCCATAACCATTGAGCAGTGGGCATCAATATGCGGATGTGGGAGTCAGATCCAGTTATGAGTACCAGTGTGTGTTATTTTCCTGACGTATTTGCCATATTCCAAGAGTCAAGAAAAAAATGCCACAGAACAGTAGTCTAAGTTTGTTTCACGAACATGTTTCTTGTTTAGGATGCATTGAGAACCGTTTGCGACGAATATGCTAGGGACAACTTGTTAGCCTCGCAGTGGAACCTCGTAGAGCAGTATACTGCAATCCTGAAGCCATTTGCCAAAGCCTGTGGTATCTTGGAATGAGAAGCAGAAGTTACCATATCTTCAGTGCTTCCACATAGCCTATCTCTGCGTAAAGAATTGCAGGCTGTTGTTGAGGCTGACTGTGCTGCTTCTTCGATCACTAACATTGCTCGAACTTTGAGTGAAGCTTTGAAACAGCGCTTTGCTTTGTCCAAGACAACTCTCATGTGGACTTTGATCCAATTTATTTCATGGGTATTTTATTGGATCCCAGATCCCAGATCCACTAAGTGGAATTCGGATTCTCTGACTGCCATGGAAGGAACTCGCTTGCTGTGGCCGAGTCTTCGATCCCTTCGTTTGAGTCTACTGCGAATCCCTGCGGAATCGGGTTCCTCTTTTTCCAGACTGTTACACAGTGTCACTTCTCTCCGATTGGTACGTGTAGTCCTGGAGTGCTGTTTACTTTTCTGTCCAACTTTGACAGAGCTTGGTCTTTTCAGGGTTCAATTTGTGGGGGCTCCAGGGATTCGAACCACGGAGGGGTCTCTGCGATCTCTTACGATTAAAGATGTTGATACGGATCTCAGGAGGATGTTTCTAAATGGGATCTCATATTCTGGCTTGTCCCATCTCAGTTCATCCATTCGTCTCCCAGACGCAGCGCTGTTTGTTAACTATTTGCTAAAAATGCCCAATCTAACCACTGCGGATCTTTGCTTAGGTACCGGGTCGGATTTAACAAATGTCGAGGAAAGTGTGGAAAATTTTGGAAAAGCGTTGGGGAGACTTCCTAGACTTGAAAGACTGAAAGTAAGACCGCTATTTTGGACTGACCGTTCTGACACAAAGGCCACTTTGCTGAGGTCTGTGGCGGCGCAGAGACAGAATGAATTGGAGACTTTTCAGGGATTGGTCCCTCTGAGATACACGTTTTGGGCAGAACCAGCCGAAAGATACACTTTTTGGAAAGAACCAGGCCAACAATCCAATGTCTTCTTGAAATTGAGTTCTGAAACGGAGAAGGCGAGCAGAATGAGGGCGGTCGGACCCGTCTTGGAATTGCTGAAGGAGCACCGCTTTTTTGAGCATCACTTTATCAACCGCCGTATTCGTCCTACTCTGGAGGACTGCATTATGGTTGAAGAAGGATTCCGTTTTGTTACTGTATAAGGAAATTGGTGAATTATATTCTGTTAACGTCATTTTTACTTTATCTATTTCGGTGAACCGTCAACTGTAGCTCGTGTTGTTGTTTTACTGTTCTTTACAAAGTTAAATTAGTGATGGACATCGGATATGTATATTCGAATATCAGTCTGTTTTTGGTTAATGGATTATCCGTTTATTCGCCCACTTAAAATGATGTTCTAAATTTAATGTTTCCAAAGTTAAAATTGCTCTTTGTTGCTCAAGGCTTATATATATATACTGCAACCTAGATTTAAAAGACAATTTTAAAACTTTATGCCAAAGTTTCTAATTCGAAATTTAGGAAAAATTTGTTAACTTTTTATTTTGTTTGAAATGTAAATGGATGTTGGGTAATTTCAGTCCTGGAATATGTTGACCTGGAGTCCGTTTTTTAAGCTAAAGTATATATGTAACCCTGTAACCAAATTAGGGATGCACCAGGGCCTGGCCCCGGCCTCGGTCGGTGGTCAAATCTTCAAATTTCGAAAGTCAAAAAGTGTTACAAATCGTTTGTTTTTCCACCGATTTGAATGAAAACCACGGTAGTAACGTTTGTTTATCAGAAATTATTGCAAAATTTGAATTTTCAGAAAAACTTTTTGAAAATTTTCGATTTGGATTCCCAATTTCCAGCCCCGGACCCCGGCCCCGGTGTGTCTCTAAACCAAATGTGTCTCGTGGATCATGGAATCGACTCTGCAATGAGGAGTCCTGCATCGTAGACCCTAAAAATAGGATCCAGAAGAGAAATTTGGGAAACGCAGAAGTTCAGCATCAGTAAGATAGAAAGTAAAGAAATGGTTAAGGGGAATCGAACCACGTCCATTCAGGTCTGTTGATATTTATCTATTTATTTATTTATTTATCTGTTGTTATTTATTTCCAGGACCACAAAGTTAACTTCATGATAGTTAGTCAACTTTTTGCCTGCTTCCTTTCCACGTTGCAGAAACGCGCGCGAGAAACGTTTAAAATACGTCCTAGCCCTAAAAAGTTCGAGTCGGGTGGATGTTAGAGAAGCAGGGTAAGAAAGATTGATAAGTCTGATATTGACGTTCACATGATGGTCCGGATGTGAAATGGTACACAAAAACGTCTCTCTACCGTTAAGGCCTTGGTTCGATCCCCGCCTACAGTAATTTTTTTACTCCTGCCAGATTGATGCTGAAATTGTAAGCTTCCCTGCCTCTCTCTTGGATCTGATTTCAAGGGAGGATGCTCGGTGATTATGTAACGACTCCCGGCTGAGTTTTTATCCTCGAAAACTTCATGGTCCGACAACATTTAATTGGAGCTCTACAGAATGTTCTCGTTCTTTAGTACCCGTTGAACTAAACTACTACAGTATTGTGAGTGAATAACGTGCCTTTGTAACTTTCGAGCTCATTCCATCTGTCTTTTTATGGTTATTGATGCTTGTTCTGAGTGTGATTTGATTTTACTTAAAATAAAAGCTGGTTTCCATTTTAATTTTTGAGGATTTTATTGTTGTTTGACTGTAGGGTTTCTTCATGTTTATGGTTATATCACAGAGCCGAGCTACCAATAAGTGCCAAGTATATTTCTTCTTGTCTCTGGAAAGGCTGGACTTTTTGCTGTCGGTAATGCGTAAGCAGCTCAATAGTGGTGCAATATTAGCTAGCTGCTTTAGCAAACTAAAGTCTGACCAAAAATTCTTGGAACCGAAATGTGAGCGGCTGTCCTGAGTTATCATTTGAAGGTAGCCTATACAATGTATATATTTTTCGAATCCTCAGGAACCCGAGATTTCGAAAATTCAAAAAATTCCGAAATTCCGGATTTCATTCACGGAAAATTTAAAATTTTTAGTTTTTCGCCAAATTTTTATCGCAATCAAAATTTGGTTATCACAGTCGAATAGAGCTAATCCCGCTACACATTTTTGCTCTTAGAAGCTTTTCACGAAAATGCACCCAATTTCCGGAATTCCGGGTTTTCTAAATTACCGGATTTTAAAAATTTCCTCCAATACCCTCAAGATGGGTATCATTCGAAAGCTCTTATCGAGTTGAACAACTTTTGTAATAGAACGAACTCGTGAAAATGCACTCAATTCCCGGAATTTGCGAAAACCGGATTTTCCGGATTTTAAAATTTTTCTCTAATACCCACAATATGGGTATCATTCGAGAGCACTTGATGAGCTGAACAAATCGTGTAATAGAACTAATGTCTGAAAATGCACCTAAATCCCGGAATTCACAAATTCGTATTTCACTCTAGCTTGGAAATTTTTCGTGAATTCCGAGAACTGGGCTCATTTCTGCAAGTTGGTTCTATTACAAGATTTGTTCAGCTCATGAAGAGCTCTCGAATGATACCCATATTGTGGGTATTGGAGAAAATTTTTAAAATCCGGAAAATCCGGTTTTCGCGAATTCCGGAAATTGAGTGCATTTTCACGAGTTCGTTCTATTACAAAAGTTGTTCAGCCCGATAAGCGCTTTCGAACGATACCCATCTTGTGGGTATTGGAGGAAATTTTTTAAATCCGGTAATTTAGAAAACCCGGAATTCCGGAAATTGGGTGTATTTTCGTGAAAAGCTTCTAAGAGCAAAATTGTGTAGCAGGACCATCTCTAATCGACTGTAAGAACCAAATTTGGTTGCGATAGAAATTGGGCGAAAAACCAAAAATTTTAAGTTTTCCGTGAATGAATTCCGGAATTTCGGATTTTTTCGAATTTTCGAAATCTCGGGTTCCTGAGGATTCGAAAAATATATACATTATATAGGCTACCTTCAAATGATAATTCAGGACAGCCGCTCACATTTCGGTTCCAAGAATTTTTGGTCAGACTTTAGTATATATATCACAATTGCTGATCCGACGAAAAATCTAAATGTTTTTTTTTAATTCCCCGCTTCTTTCATTCATACTTTGACGGAACAAATGTCACCTTACCTCGGCTATGTTTCGGATTGGCTGAGGGCTTCGGTATCGGTAATGAGCGGAATAATTGAACAGGCAAGCGAAGAAACCATGTAGCTTAGAAAACGGACAAACGGGGAAAGAAATAGAAAGCAGGCGAAATTAAGATAAATGTTTCAAAATTAATTTCCTTGTCCAGAGCGAAGAATTGTGAGTAAAGTGAGGTAGTGTGTAAAGTAAAGTAAAATGAGGAAATTGTCACAGCATGCCTAATTTATTATCTAGAAGATTGAACAGTATCTACCAATTACGGTACAGTCACATAGGGTAAAAATTTAAAGAAAAATTCTCAATGTTTATAAAGAATTTCAAACTTTCGATCTAGCATTTTGGAAAAATTAAGACAGTTTAGTGAAAACTTGCGAAAAGTTTTCAGAATTTCGGTGCGAAAACCTATTTTTCCCTACCATTTCTGCTTACCTTTTGCCCAATTTTTCTTTTCCCCTTTGGCCCTGACGGCAGTAGGGCTTGTACCCTTTCCGGGCTGTGGGGAGGAGCTTTGACTCCGCCCATACCACCGCGTTTCACCCATGGACAGTACATTGAAAATTGGAGCAGAGAACTAAAATTGGTGATAATTCCGTATACGCACACTTGCACTGAGATTTGAGTGCACTCAATGCATCTAATTCCGTAGACGCACACTAGACCTTAAGTTAGAGTTTAAACTGGTCAGAGTGACCTTTTGCAAAAGGCATCTAATTCCGTAGACGCACACCTGTTGAATAGTAACAGTAATGAGGGAAAAATTTTGTTTTTTGGAAATGAAGTTAATGAAATAAGAAACTTGTCATCAAATAACAATTTAGAAGCAGAATTTTCTAACTTTTTAGTTTTAAGATTAATTTTAAGTTTAATAAATTTTTGCTGACAATTTCTTGCTGCGTATTGCTTGCCTCTTCGTTGTTTGAAAAGCACTATTATGTTGTTTGTTTGATAGGATGTAACTATATATACTAAAACCACTTTCCTACTTTATTTCATTAACTTCATTTAAAAAAAACAAAATTTTCCCTTATTATTGTTACTGTTCAACAGGTGTGCGCCTACGGAATTAGATGCCTTCTGCAAAACATCACTCTTACCAGTTTAAACTCTAACTTAAGGTCTAGTGTGCGTCTACGGAATTAGATGCATTGAGTGCACTCAAGTCTCAGTGCAAGTGTGCGTATACGGAATTATCACCCTAAAATTTAACAATACTTTAAGTTTGTTTTTCTCTGTTTTGCACTTGTCCGTTTGTCCTTTTCTGCGTTGTTCCTTTCCGTTCCTGCCTAAGTAATTAAGGATTCGGGACACACCTTTGAACTGTTTCTAGCATGAGTCGACCTGGAAGTGTGACGTTTTGCTCAATTTGTTCCACCAGAGCAAGCCAATCCTAACAGATTTGCCTTTGACATAATACATAGTCAAAATTTACATTCGAATTGTAGGTACTTTGAGGTATATATATTGGAAAATTGGTGCTAAATTCTTGTTTTCTCATCTGATAATGGCAGCAGCAGATGTATATGATAGGAAGAGTGCGACACGGTACCCTTCCTTGTGCAAATAGCCTTTCGGATGCTCGACAAACGAAGGCCGAAATCTGAGGGGGATTACGGTTAACACTGTTAGCCATGCATTAAAACGGATCTGATCTGCTAATCGCCTACCTTATGTCAAAATTACGTGTATAAGGTGACCCTCCCCCGAGATCTCGGGGTGGGGCAGAGTTTAGCGTTGTTAAGCGCGTGTTTATATGCGATTGAACTGAAACGCATTTGGTTGGCTACTTAGCTACCGTAATCATCAGTGCATACTGCATTTCAATAGCAGAAACTAAGTAGCCAATCGAATGCGTTTCAGTTCAATCGCATATAAATGCGCTTAGACAACGCTAAGCTGAGCCCCCTCCGAGATTTCGGCTTTTTTAATTTGCCGAGCGTCTGAAAGGCTATTTGAACAAGGAAGGGTACGGTGTCGCACTCTTCCTATCATATACTCTTGGTAGAGCATTTGAACCGCGCGTCACAATTGTATCGTAGTCTTTTGAGACTGAAGAATGCCCCACAGAAGTTGAAGTAATTGTATGTTTTCGCCTCATAATGATCTTTGGCTGTTAACATAGGTTAACGCGGCGGGGGGGGGGGGGGGGGGGGGCCCCCCCCCCCCCCCCCCCCCCCAACCCGGACAAGGTACAAGCCCTATCGCCGTCGGGGACAAGGGGTAACGAAAAAATGGCCAAGGGGTAACCAAAAACAGCCGAAAAAAATTAGTTTTTACAGTAAAATTTCAAAAAATTTCCGGCTTCGCCGGAATTTTTTAGCTCAAAAGTTTAATTTTTCGGGAAAATCGGGCAAAATTTTGAAATTTTTTCCAAAAATTGAAGATTTTTTGCAAATTTTGCTAATTTTAATAAAATTAGCGTTAATTTTTCGAAAACTTTTACAAATTTTTTCTTGAGGTACAAGCCCCCCGAAAATTTTTGCTCAAGGAACGTCGTCCAAATTCAAAACGTAGCTCACAAACGTAGCTCCGTTGAGCTACGTTCGCTTGAGCTACGTTTTGTAGCGGAGCTTCGTTTTATAATGAGTTTCTTGCAAGCTGAAAGGTTTGTCGCTTTCTACAGCACTTTTGTATCCAGCTAAAAATTGCCTGCTGTAAAGTATAGAGGCTGCATAGCAGGAATGTACAGTATGCATACACGTGAAAGCAGCATAATCAGCCAGTTTGGTCTGGAGAAAGGAAATGGTCTGAAAAAGCGCAGACAGTTTAGCAATTTACGGCCAAATTTAACAAAAGGGTGTTACTAAAAAGAAAGCAGAGCTCCGCTGAAAGCAAGAAAAACAAAACGTAGCTGAATACGATGCTCTGTACGGAGCTTCGATAAAATCTCCGTTTACGGAAACGAGCTCCGTTTATGAGCTACGTTTTCAATTTGGACGACGTTCCCAAGGTACAAGCCCCCTCAAAATTTTTTGGGGACAAGCCCCCCCCCCCCCAGGACCCGACCCTATGTTAATGTATGGCTGTTAAGTAGGGGCGAATCCAGGATTTCGTAAATGGCGGCCCAACCCAGAAAACCTCTGGACGTTTTGGACCCCCCTTCCCTGGTGTAGAGACAAATCGCCCTTGATCTCTCGCCTGGGTGCAGTCAACTGGGCTTATTCTAGGGAATTTTTCTTGGGGGGGCCCTCGGGGGGCGAGTCATTCTTGGGGGGGCGAAAATTTTTCAAAATTTCTCTAAAAACGTGCTAAAAATAGCGCTGTTTTTGTAGTAATCCCCAAAAAAGTTCATTTTTAGTGCGAAAATAGCTCTTAAATAGGCAAAAATCGACTAAAAATCTCCGGCGAAGCGATTTTTTCAGGGCAAAAGTTGGTACCAAAAGGGCATCCACATCCACTTTTGGGGATGGGGCGATTTCTGGGGTGGGCGATTTTTGGGGGGAAGGGTGTTTATGGCCCCGACAGGTGGCCGGCCGGTAGAAGGGCGGCTGGTCGGCGAGCGAAAGTCGTCGGCCGGCAGCCAGCCGGTTGCCGGGTTAGCCCGGCCTCAAACACTAGCTGACCAGACCGGCTATACCGGCTAGCTGAAGGTTCGACCAGTCACGTCGGCCAGAACATTCGGTCGGCCGAACGATGACAGGCCGGCCAGTTAAATACAAGTTTTCTGGACTGTTTAAACTGGTAACCGCCCCCCCCCCCTTTGAAAACTATATCAGATATATTTCATATCTTTGCTTGTACTTTGGAGCCAGGGTTTTTTTTTTGGTTTTCGGATTTGCGTCAACCTTGCGTCCAGCTAATTTAAAGTTGCGTCCCGTTAAGAAATTTAGCGTCCAGGTAAAATTATTGTTTTAGCGTGTTTTATATGCAAAAATTGTATTCTTTATAAAAATTTCGATTATGTCTTTAGTGAAACATAATTTAAACGTATGAAAAAGTACTTAGAACGGTGATGCTGCTGGACAGTAATGCGCGATTACAAAATATGTGAAATACGCCCTATATACACGACGGGGGGTCTGGGGGGCGGAGTCCCCCAGAAGTTGAGAAATTTTTTGCGATTACGGAAAAATCCGTAATGCAAATGTTCAAAACGATTTAATTGGCATCTGTTGTATCTAACACATATCATGACCAATTTTCGATGTTATTGACACACATTATTTCGATGTTTTAATGTTATAGTTAAACTAATAGCTATTAAATTAATATCATTCAGAACAAAGGCAGTAATCTTGTTTCGAAAACTCTGAGAACTAATGAATTCCGAAAACATTATGGCAAACAAGCAGCGGTGGGTCTGGGGGGCGGAGCCCCCCAGAAGTTGGAGAAATTTTTTGAAATTACGAATAAATCCGTAATGAAAATGATTAAAAAGATTAATTTGTCATCAGTTACATTTAACTAAAATACCACTAAAACTAACTAAGATAAAATTACATTTGTAAATTATAGAATTTTGAGTTGTTTATAGAATTTATAGAATTTTGAGAAGTCAGTATCAATAAACAAAGAGCGTGTATGCGATCCGTAGTGCAGTATTAATCAAAGGCAAAAACAGTGAAACATTAACGTTGGTTACGAATACGATTGATTAACCCTTTAATGCCTGAATTTCTTAAGGACAAACGTTTTTAGATGACTGCGCTAGAATGCTTTAAATGAACCAAAAAATTGGATACTCTACAAATTTGGTTGACTTTTGGTAATTAAGGGATTAACCCCCAGAAGCTGAAAATGTTTTTAAATCCAGTCAAGAACAAATTTTAGACTTTAGAAAGCTGTGCTAATGCAATTGTATGAACTTCATTGCATTACAATGATCCCAAAAACTTGGATATTCGTCTACGGCTACAAATTTTAATAGTTCTGGGCTTTTGAACTGTTATGTATGGATACAGGTAGATATCTAATAACTCAACAAGTACTGATACATTACAAAGTGTTGGCATTCGATGGCATAGTGGAAAACACCAGGGGGTCTGGGGGGCGGGGCCCCCCAGAACCCGAGAAAATTTTTGGAAAATATGGAAAAATTGGTACTGAAAACATTTAAAGTTTTCACTCTTACAAAACTGAATTTTCTCCCGAAGTAATGTTGCGTCTAGCTTGCGTCCCGTTAAAATTTCGTTGCGTCAAGATAAGAAACTTTGCGTCCAGAGACGCACTTCTGGACGCAAAAAACCCTGCTTTGGACTGTGGACAGCCGACGAAAACAACCACCAGCTGGCCGCCCCACGAAAAATTGGGCCGACGAGCAACACCAATGACGGCACTCGTTTGAATGTAAAATTCAGCATTTGCACTGTGTATCAGATTTTCAGATGTGATGGGCTTAGATTGAATTAGATTTCCTGTGTAGAGTGGAGACGTTATCCGGTCAGGGCCCGGTTCTTCGACTAGGCCGACCGACCCCGGTTTCATCTGAACTGGAGGGTCATCGCAGAAATCATCCCGCCATTGCAAATCTCCCACCCGGGTAGTTTTGAGGGATCAGAATTAGAGCTGTATAAATAAAAACCAACACATGAGGTAGAGCGAGTAGAGTGCTAGCCGACATTCAAAAACAATGTTGGCACCTAAAACTTTAAGTTGGGCATAACTTAACAGTTGCTTTAAAAATGATTAGTGACTAGTGTCTTTTATTAAATTATGTACCGCCTTGCCTGTCACGTCCTGTGTTAGGGTCTTTCTCTTCCCCCAGTGCTAACGTTTTAAAATTTGACCAATCGATCTAAAATTTTGTATGGACACGTTTTCGACCACGCTACCTTCAAAATATAGCAGGAGTTTTTGATTTCTTATATATATGAAGTGGATATTCGAGATATATTGGTCAATCGGTTGGGGTTCCCGTCCCCGGAATTATGTCACACTCTCTCCTGTTTTCTTTTAATCCGAGTAAAACAAAAGAGCACAAAATATATGTATATTTACATACGATCTGGTATAAAAATCTTGTTCGAATAAATTAATTTGTCTCTCCTTCGCAGTTAGACTTCAAAGATTCAACTGCATCGGCTTTACAGTCGACCGGGAATACTTTAATATTGATCAGGGGTTTGTGACTGGTTCCCATAGTTCCAGACACGCACATCTTATCATTGCAATATTTGATGATCTCTGAGCTGTAATAATATTCACTTCTAACGAAGGGACCCCTTCTGTAGTACATTTTGTCGAACCAGGACTGTGTGTGTTCTTCCTCCCCTATGATTCCAACAGCCATCCAATTAGAGTAAAGATCGAAGCTGTAAGGTGCAGACCTGAAAAAGCACAAAAAGAAACGCAATATTTATTTGGTTTCTTAAGACACTATGTTTTTATTAAACCAAGGGCGTTTAGTGTTTAAAATCGAGAGTAAAGTATATACATAAGATCCAGTAGGTGAGTAAATATTAACTTCCCTACTCGCTTAACTCTACTCAAGCTTGACTTTCCCCTATTCGAACTCTTTCATGCAAAGGATCGAGAGGGATCGAGGTAAATTGAGCTCCTCGAATATCTTTGTTTCCGTATTTTCTGAAAATGCATTTAGGGCCTTTTCTTTGATGGGTGGAGGAGAGTTAGAGTGGAGTAGGCTTAAAATTAACCCTTTAACCGTTTCACGAATACGCAGGGTTAAATTTAACTCTGGCTGATTTTAACTCTATCCCATTAGCGAAACGGAACAACTTAACTTTAACTTGTTTAATTCATTTGCAAAAAGCATACCTATTAAACCCTGCGAGATAAGCTTATCAAGTCGGCAAAGATTTTCGTGGCTTTCTTAGGCAGACAATTTGCCATAGTATGAATGCAGATTAAGTCTCTATATCATATCAAAAAGCTTACGGGAGCTCAGTCATATTAGTTGACGTTAAATTCGGAGAATATGAGGCATTTTACCTGGGTCACATGGTTTGAAACTTACCACATGACAATAATTCGATAACCGGTTTTGCCCACTTTCCACGAGAAAGTCCCTGAAGTACCAGTTGCAGTGAGTCTGGCTTTGTGTGCGACCATCGCCTCGCTGAGGCCAGGATAGACTGCCTTAGGTATCGCTCTGACGTATCTGAATAAATAATAAAATATGTAAATAAAAATGAATAATTATAACGGAGTGGACATGCCTGCACATAAAAGAAAAAGGGACCACGTCTTTTTATCTCGTGCTGAGTATTATTGCTTCAAGATATTAAAACAGTTTATCTTAAACAGTTTATTACAACAGTTTAAGTAGTGATGCTGAAACACAACAAATTATGGGTTTCGTTGAGCAAAATGGACATACAATGGGGGACACGTAGGTCCTAGGTAAAAGGCAATCCTCCTTTTTTGAATCCGGTTCTTTTGGTTTTTGAAACATTTGTTCTACATTATTTGATCGGAATATGATTTTTCGACAGCTATAGTGGCCCCAACGTCACATTCTAATACGTATTCCCTTTGTAAGGAAACCAGACATAGGAAAGATTGATAAGCCCGATACGGGAGATCAGCCGATGGCTCGGTGTTGTAGTGGTAAGCACGTCTCATTGCAGTGCCGAAAGGGCCGTGGTTCCTGGAAGAGCCTATTCCTTACGTTCGATAATAAGTGAAAAGCTGAACTTCCTCTTCACCTCTCTCTCTCTCCTGGTATCAAGGGTCGGTTCCTTATGTCTTTGGGTAGCTTGGGTCTTATTCGCCCACCAGCCTAGGCACAACCGCAACACTTAAATTAATACTCCTTACAGTTTATTATGACTTGATATTGTTAAAGCTATTTACAAAACGTAGTCGGTGATTTAAACGCCTTACCCGCTATTTGCATAAACTATTGGCTCAATTAGCGGCCATTTCGTCCAGTTTTCCATTTGCAAAACTGCAAAGACGCTATAGTCGTCCTCGCCATGCAAACTACGAGTCAATTCAACTTGCAAGTTGCGGTCAATGAACTCTCTTCTGTCCGTGTACGAAGGGGACATTTGATTTTCAAATGCAGAGATGTAGCAAAAATCAAACAATTATTTTGATTTTTGCTTTTATTTCCACATAAACATCAAATTCATAGCTGTTCTGATTTTGATTTTTCATGCGCATCAGTTTTAAAATGCAAAAATCAAGCTGCATTCTGATTGGCTAGAGTCGCGCCTTTTGTGATTGGCAGGTTTAAATCACGTGACTACTGTGCAATGAAGATTTTATTCGTGCGCACAAGATATATAGTATATATATACTGGAATTTGGAAACGATAAAGGAAATAACTGTATAACAATTCTATATACAATGTATGCAGATCATTTTGCGAAATTATTACTAAATAATGTGAATAATAATAGTAATAAACGCTAATAATAATAATAAATGTAGCAATTAATTCTGTGATTGTATATATTTCCAAGCTAAATTAAATTGTTAAAGCATGGTTGGCTCAATGGTTTTTTGACTTGGCACTGCAATGGTTACAGATCGAATCCCGAAATAATGTTAAAAACTAATTACTGTGACTGAAGAAGTTTTTTAAGTTTAAATTTGGATTACTGCAAAGCTTACACAATTAAAATAGCACAGAATGGGTGTTTTTGAGGACACATCTTTGATTTTGGAATACTTCATCTTTACAAATTTTAAAATTAACCAAATATGAATTTCTCCCAGTAAATTTTTCAGTTTCCTTACATAAAATTAAATAAAATAAAATAAATTATATTGTTCCTCCATTAGTTATTGTTAGGGTAGACTAAAGGAAAAAGTAAAAGGGGAAAGTGAGGAAATTACCTAAGAGGAGGGACATAGACAAAAAGCTATGATTGAATAGTCAATAATTTTAAACAAAAAATGCAGGAATAAATAAACTGCTAGGCTTTTACCACCTTTTGCAACTTTTTAGACATGTTTTTAATCATAGGGAGGGGGCTACTGTCCGTGGACGTGGTGGCCATTTTAATGGTGGTGTCTAAACTCGGGAACAGGAACAGGAACAGGAACAGGAACAGGAACAGCAACAATGGTCTAAAAGCAGGAACGGAACGGGAGTCTGATTTTCATGAACAGAATCAGGAAACTGAGTATAATTTTAGGAACAGGAACAGAAGAGATCGGTATCTTTTGTACGGACCAACTTATAGGTTGAACTTGAAGCATAGAAATCTGAGCATTCTGTCTAAAAATCAGGGCGAACTCGAATCAATCGTGACACTTCTGTCACACTTCTGACACTTCTCTTCTCAAAAAGTTTTCAAACTTTCCCCCTAACTACTTAATTTGTCGATGATAGTTAGTTGAAATTAATGCTATGAGTTCTACATATGCTTCAAATACGTCGAAAGTTCGAAGATATTTAAGCATTGCTGTGTTGTTCTTTATGGTTTTGTGCTCTAACGGCAACCAGACCCTGACAACTGAGAAAAATCCAGTTTTAATTTAGTTAATTTTAAAATTTTTAAAGATGAAGTATTCCAAGATCAAAGATGTGTGCACAAAAACACCCATTCTGTACTATTTTAATCGTGTAAGCTTTGCAGTAATCCAAATTTAAATTTAAAAACTGCTTCAACCACAGTAATTTTAGTAAATTTAACATTAGTTAGGGATTCGACCTGTAACCATTGCAGTGCCAAGTCAAAAGAAAACCATTAAGCCAACCATGCCTTATCAATTTAATTTAGCTTGGGAATATATACAATCATAGAATTAATTGCAACATTTATTATTTAATAATACTTTTACAAAATGGTTTCTATATACTCTATATAGAATTGTTTTACAGTTATTTCCTTTATCGTTCCACTTTCCAGTACGATCTATCTTGTGTGCAAAATCTTCATTGCACAGTAGTCACGTGATTTAAACCTGCCAATCACAAAAGGCGCGACTCTAGCCAATTAGAATGCAGCTTGATTTTTGCATTTTAAAACTGATGCGCATGAAAAATCAAACTCAGAACAGGTATGCATTTGATTTTTATGCAGAAATAAATGCAAAAATCAAAATAATTGTTTGATTTTTGCTGCTTATCTGCGTTTGAAAATCAAATGTCCCCTTCGTACACGGACACTCTTCCAACAGATACCGAGTTAGCGATCATACTGAATAGCAGTGATAATGAAAGCAACAGTTGCATGGATTTCATGTTGACTGCTTGAATCCTTAAATGATAATATTGCTACATGAATGGTAAATATGACAGTAAGTACAATTTGATATTCGGATAAAGTGGAAATCTGTACAGCATCGGTAATGCAGTTTTCAACTGAAATGTTTACAACAAGTCGGCGCACACTTGACTACTTTTGAGTAATTCTCGCTTCTTGATTCAACACTCAGTGAAGTTGAAGCAGCAACCAACTACCTAATGCCGAAATTCTTGCCCGCCAATTTCTTTAACTTAAATCAACCAATCCGTTTGCGATGGCTGGTTTTAAAATTTGGTTTTGTGAGCCTTTCATTTACTTCTTTTCGGATTTGCGACAAACTGGTGACAAGAACACAATTTGAAAAAGAAATTTCGAAAACGCACATAAAAGTGAACTACGATTATTAAACGCTACTAATTTTAGGAATAAAACCGAATTCAATAATTAGATAATGGGACCAGTTATCCTTTAAGACTGGTAAAATGATTAGGGCCAAGTCAATATTCCAGAAGCAATTAACTAAACATTAATTAGCTTTTTATAATTAAGGGGGGGGGTCGCCAGGTACCAAATTTTATAGTCACCGATTTCGCTCATTTTTGGGTATTATATACCCCCATATGTGCCCAAAAACAAGACAAATTTTTAGAGTCCAGGGTCAATCCAGTCTAGAGATATTGCAGTTTAAATCCATACAATTTAGTATTTACGTTAGTATGCCTCGCTGAGGGCTTCGAAGTCGCGTACACATTAGTGCTCGGACCGGTTCCGATTTTTGAAACCGGTTCCGGTTCCGGTTCCAGAGCACCGGTTCCGGTTCCGGTTCCGGTTCCGGTTCTAGCTTCCGGTTCCGGTTCCAATTGAGATTTTTATAAAACGCTTATAATTCAATTTTTTTAAATTTTTTTATATAAATTGGATCAAAACATTATGACCCAATGTTGTTATATGTTTAAGGTTATTAATTTACGTGTAAAAAGTAATTAATTTTCACTCCTGTGTTTAATAGTGTTAAAATGTGTCAAAAAGTGTAATGATTAATGAATATGTAAAACATTTGAATCCTAAACTCATTCCTGTGTACCATGGTAATATTTTGTTCAACCGTATAGGATTTAAGCATTCACGGCATGCCACAGGCACTAATTAGCTGGTTCTCATTTTTATTTTGTTTAACAATTGACCAAGAATTTTGTTAATTTCTCGCAATCCTCTATCTTGCGGGTTCAAAGTATTCATGTTTTTTACATTAAAGCAGCGGCAGGTTTCGCAAGATATATTACTGATACCTGGAATCCAATTTTTCGCGATTGGCGGGGTATTGTTAGCTCTAAAAGGCGAAAAAAATTAAAAATTTCGAAAAAGTGAACAAGTGTTTCTTTTTTAAGACAGACATAAGGTTAAGACTAGTATATTGAGCTTGAATTCATTTAAAAGATTATATAATCTGCATTCGCAGAATAAATGCGCAGCACAGCACAAATCATAAATGTAAATAACATCAAAACTAATTTTAAGGTGGTGGTGTCTATTTATCTATGCCGTGTTTTTGAAACCCTATATATTATTTTGTCGATGTTTGGAGTTGGAAAAAGATCTACATATAATTTAATGCTTACAACGAGTACATTCACGATTCACCTCATTATATGCGACTAGTGAAATTTCTGATACACCATTCAATCTTCAATCGTAAACCTTCAATCTTTACATGCAGTCTCAAAACTGCAGAATTAGTTTTCGGTGAAATCTCCAGTTTTCGCAATAAACTTTATCTAATATCTAATTGATGTTGGCAAATAGCAAATTTGAGGTGGTAAAATGTGCAATAGAACAAGTTTAAATAAACCAAAATTGTCTTCTACTTCATTTTGACCTAAACTAATTTCATTAAACTGGCAACCGTTCTGGCTTATATACTAACTTAACCGTTAGAAATAGCTCAATGCTTTTAAAAAATGTTCATTTTCATTTTGGTGCCCTGATTCCAGTAAAAATGACCACTTTTGCGACTCTACTGTGTGCTAAGGTCCTTTTTGCGAATGGGAAGAGTAGAATAGATGAGAGGAAGTTTTTAACCCTTTCCATGAATGCGCAGTGTTAAATTTAACTCTTCCTGTTTTTAAATCTTAACTCTGCAGGGTTAAAAATAAAGGTTAAAACAGTTAAAGCTGGCTGAGTTAAAATTAACTCTGTGTATTCGCTAAAAGAATTAAAAGAGTTAAAACTGGGAGAGTTAAAAGTGACTCTGCATACATGCGTGAAAAGTGTTAAAATAATAAAATTTCCTTTCGCAATCCTTTCCAATTTTCCACCATTTGAGAATTTTGAAAAAGAAACTTCCAAACGTTTGAAAAATTTTAAACAAAATGACTATAGGACTAGAAATGAAGGTATTTATTCATTTCATTAATTATTAATAATCGGTTTCATTCATTAATGAACATTTTATTTCATCTCCAATGCAGGTTGCCGGTATTAGGAAAGTGGACGAATCCCTTTGTGCAACTTCCAGTTTGTAAATGATTTTGCTGAAATTTAGCACAGATGCATTTCAACAAATTATTGGCCAATCTGCAGCAAAATTTTAAAATTTTAAGCTTCCAAGAGGTACACAACAGTCTAAGAGGAACAAACCAAAGTTTTTCTACGATTTACTTTTCTAATTTATTTCAGGACTTGTTTTGAGAACATAAAATTTTCATTTTTCATAATATTAAATGCCCATTGCTGCCGTAGGGAATCTTAATATAATTTAGACTTCTTTGCTTTAATGCAATCCTTGCATGCTAATCTTGATCAAAGGTAGAGCTAATGTAAAAATAATGATCTAACAGTCTAAGTTCTCGAAACGCAAAAGACTACATAAAGCAATAAACCTATTCTAGTAAATGCCTGCCAATACAGTATTCCAAACTAAAAATCACTTGTTAAGATTTTGCTGGTATCTCTCCCGTGAGCACTACCTAGTGAAGAGCACAAACAAACCTTAAATGCACATAATAATAGTATATAACAGTATATACTTGAAAAGATGCATGTAGGAAAAAGTATTTTTCATAGTGCATGTTAGACTAAAGTGAAAGCTTTTAGCATATGTTCTGCTGAATCAAAATGTGAATCAAAATCGCATCAAAATCAAAATTACTGATTCATGGGCAAAAGTTTTGATTTGATTCAGTTCGATTTTGGCTTCTGAAAATTCAGTTAGATTTGATTCAGTTCGATTTTTTGCTGTGAAATATTGAACGATTTGATTCAGTTCGATTAATCAAAAATCAAAAGTCGCATCAAAACACTTTTGATTCGATTCGAATCAAAAATCAAAACAACCGTACTCCAAAAATCAGCTCAAAAGTAATTGCGTAACTTACCAACATATGTACAGGAAAAAGTTATACTCTTACTTATTGGAGTAAACTTCCAGGAAACCACATTCAAAAGATAGAGAAATGTTCAGAATTTCCTGACTAAAAGTTCACATTTAAAGGCTAGATAAATTTTGAAAATTTGCAGGCTGAAAACTGAATTTTTGGTTATATTTTTCAAATCATCTGAGAAAAATTACACTGGAACCGGTCCGGTTCCAAATGCTACCGGTTCCGGTTCCGGTTCCGGTTCCGGTTCCAAAAATCCTTCCGGTTCCGGTTCCGGTTCCGGTTCCGGTTCCGGTTCCGGTTCCGGTTCCGGTTCCGGTTCTACCGGTTCCAGTGGAACCGTTCCGAGCACTAGTACACATAGGATGACAAGAGACTGTGGCATGACAAATACATCAATTTAAAGCCTTTGCCTGTAAGTGTTTATTACCGTATAAATTGCAGTGACAAGCCAAGGAACGAGCGAGACAGGGCATTTGGACGATTTGGTAAAGCTTATTCCGGCTGTCATTTGCTTCAAACTTTAACTCGCTCTAACTTTCTCATACTGCATTGTAGAGACTTGGTGCAAGAAGATAAAATGTTCAGGACATCGAGAGCTTCAATTTGATATAAAATATGGCTATATTTGAAAAAGTTGAAAATTTGACATTTTTTGCCCATAGGTGTCCGCCATGCTATCGTAGTACGTCACCAGAGATAAACACAGGCTATTGGCATGAAACTTTACATACAGGTAGGTTTTGTGCCAGCCTATTAGCATGCCAAATTTAATTGAGATACCTTAAGATTTGACTGACTTATGAAGCAGCAAACATGAAATTATCGAAAAATGACGATTTTTGAAGAAAAATGAAATTTCTGCTACCAAAACTGTGAGCTACTGAAAAGCCTTAATAGGGATTGATTATATGCAAAATAAAGCTCTAGCAATATACTGTGCTAATATTTAAACGCGAAGTTTCTACACCAAAGGGTTAGTTCAGGACAGGACAAAACGTTCAATGACCTACACATTTGCAGAGCGATTTTGAGCAAAAACCGCTTTTCCCGAACTTTGAAAATTCGTATAAAATCAGCGGCCCTACAGGAAATAACGTCGTATAGATATTAGCACTCTACCTAGTCCAAATTAGGTTTTACAGCGAGTTGTAGCCGATTTGCTCTTACACAGCGCTCAAACTTTTGGTAGCAGAAAAATTTTCCTAACTTTTTCATTTTCCTATGTTTAACACATGTCGGGGTCACCTTTGGAGGGCTATTGTGAATGATAGGAAAAGTTTTGCAACAAACGCACTTGTCTTGTTTTGGGGACCCATGAGGACTACAAAATATGTGAAAATGAGAAAAATCGGAGATGGTCGAAAAATCGCGACCCCCCCCCCTTAATCAAGAAATTGTTGCGTTAACTTACAATGAAGCTGCTACGAGAGATGATTGTGACCTTTTCGAACCAAAACGGGCACTCCCTTATAACAATACAATTTGTGTAGGCCACGCTGTATATAAAGCACAGGATAGAATCCGATGAAAAACCTACTTTTGCTAATTTAAACGAGCACTTAAGGTGGTGATTCCTTTTGGTCACATAATGTTGGTTGGCGGCATAAATGAAGATGAAATTTGACGAAACTTTCCGAAATAAGTTCCTTTAGCGTTCTAACACCCTCCGCGCAATCCCGATTCAAAAATTCGAGATTTCCGGTCAGGACGGTTTTTCCCAATTTCTGAAACTTTGGCAGCAGCTATACAGCTACGGCTATATTCATTCGAAAGATCTCATTGAGCTTCACATTTTTGCTTTTTAAAGCAAGTTTCTAGCTTTTCTCTACCGTGAGATATAGGCGATTTTCTTGTTTTGGCGTCGAAAACTTGTCATTTTTGCGGAAATCAAATAATCCAACATTTCTTGAACTACGCAAGCCGTAAAATCAAACGAAGGGCGTCGATCTGAAGGTCTCACAGGGACAAATTATCCGACGCATGATCGTCTTCCAACTGCTATCCTGTAGCCTGCTATCATAAAAAATGTAGTTTTTGCAAAAACACGACCAATTTTTTTTCAAAAATTGTGGAGCATTCACCATGCAAGTTGGAGGGCTGCTACTGAACAATTGTGCTCTGCACAAATATACCTAGGGACGATTTTTTAGTTGCCCCGATTACTGCTTTCTAGCTAAAGTAATCGCTTGACAAATTTGGAAAAAGTAGGCAAAATACAGGTTACGCACACATTTCCGCTTATTTCTCTACAACGAAGAGCGATTTCACAATAAATAAAAAATCGTCCCCAGCTATTTAATGGAGGTATCGAATGATATAACCGATGTCTCGCGAAAAAATTTACTTGAGTCTGCAAAAATTCTGGAAAATTGTACTTCTTCTAAAATGTGTTAAAAATATTATAGAAAAGCAACATTAGTTTCATGGCATGCATTAAAAAGAGAAAATGTCAAGCTATATTTTGATATAAAAATGGCTTCTTAACTCCAAGTAATGAATGAGTAATAATGGTGCAAACTTTATGTGACCAAAGGGAATCACCACCTTAAGTCAGTACTAATGGCAAGCATAAGTATTCATGAGGAAAGCATTACGATCTCAGTTATCAGGGCAAAAACCCATGTTCTGCCCCCAGCTGGTTTGCACCCCGTCCTAGTGATTCCAAACTCGTTAATCAGTATTCGGTGATTTGATGGAGGCTCACTCTATATTTATGCGCCTAAATGCGACCACTGGCAGCGTGTGGATCTCTCTAGTTTGAGTCTACTTTTGAGTTTCAGCTGGCAAGCATATGTAATGGACTATTCTCTTTCCTGATGTTTTGTGTCTCTGGCTGATGTCTGGGCTGGACTCATTTTGCTTGTGGTTTGAATCTGTGATTGATTTAGTGACAGTAAAGCAGTGCCGTCTTAATTAAAGATTGTATGAAACATGGGATTTTACCTGATATTCTGTGACTGGGCTGCGCTCACCTGCTACGCCGTTAGCACTATGTTATCCGTAAAATGTTGCAAACTCAACTGCTCAACACTCGCTGGAATAAAATCCCACAAGGAATCACCACACTTGGTCTAGTAGGACCACAAATATTGTGATGAGTGCTTTTTTCCGTTTATCCAAAAATAGGAAATATAATGAGACAGAATTCTCAAAGATTTAGGAAATAAGGTTGTTTAGTAGCGTACTTTTCAGCAAAAGGACATTATCCGGTTAACGTATTTCTCTAACAATACGTTTGTTTGAAATTTTGAAAATCTGATTAAGCTGAGACTGAAACTATAGTTCTTCACAATTCCTATTATTTTTGGATCTTTTGCGCTTCCCCCCCCCAGCCCTAACTTTTGATTTTTTTGACCAATAACTTTGAAATTTGGTGTGGGTGCATACTGGAGGCTGGTGAATTCAAAAATTCAAAAATTTTTAAATTTTAAAAATTTTTAAAAAGCGGGGAAAGCGCATAAGATCCTTATTTTTATATTTAATTTCTTAGAATCGGATGGTGTTATATCTTCAAATTTTGTAGTTTTTTAAAGAAGATGTGCAAATATTGTACGTCTTTTCAAGTATTTTTTGGGGACGAAGATTAGCAGTCTGCATATCGGGACACCCTGTGGAATATACAGAATAAACTATTTTACCTAAGGAAAACAAAGTATGATGCTGCAAGACATACAGTAAGACAGAATCATACAGTAAGTAATCATACAGTGTCTTCATACAGTAAGACTGAATTACTTTATTTGAGGAAATCAGTGCACTATTTAAATTACTCTACAATAGGCATAAATTGTGAAATCAATCAGTTTGTACTTCTAACTTGACATGCACTCAATGCGTTTGAATTTGTGCAAAGTGTTGGCTTGTACTTATTTTAGCAGTTAAATTGCTGGTTTCCTTTCGATTATTTTTACTTATACAACGTTAATCCTTTACAAAAATAGGTAAAATTTACGAAATAACCTATTTTCCTACTCTTTAAACATTCTGGGACCGTATTTTTTGGCGAAAAGATAAGAAAGTATTGATTTTAGTCGTTAGGATTCAAGTAGATAGACAATTACACTGGATTGGTTGTTATGACTTTAACGAGGACACGAAAACATTTTTTGCTTTTGCAATCTTTGATAAGTCACTAAAAGCAAAACACAGTATTCAAAATTCTAGTTTTTTTTCAAAATTACTGTCACATGTTAAAAACAAAGTTGGCATTTATACTCAATTGATAGAGCGTGGAGGATCTCATCTAAGGCTTGAAGGGTATGGCTGCAAAGTTTTGCAGTTACCCTGCAAAATTCTAATTATTTCAAACCTTCTTTGCAGCCATCC
>JASAND010003304.1:0-14272 GCA_030248195.1 Trissonchulus latispiculum | reverse complement strand
AGAAAGTTAACAAAACTCTTGTCTTTCATAAGTTGCAAACTTTCATCACAATTGACAGAGTTCCTTAGCAGGTTATCTCGCGTTTCAGGTTGTCATTTAGTTAGCAGTCTGTCGTTTGTACAGTCAATGTTTCTAATGGAAACCGCTTTTATCCCGTATGATTCCAAGCAAATCATGGAGGCCTCGTTCTCTAAATACTGTATTGAGACTTAGATTGCTGCAATTTGTACTACTGCGTTGTTGGCATCTGCAAATTGATTTGCAGATGCGCAAGACCTACGAGAAAACAAATTGGATAACTAAACAGAAGATGGACATGTTCTCAGTTGTATATACAACAATTGAGCGCTGCGGTTTCATTGGAATAGCACAATGTTTCATGCCCATGCCCGTATAAGTAAGCCGTAGACTGAACTGCTTGATAGCAATAAAGCCTTATCGGCAGATAAGTGTAATGATAGTGTGAAGGATGATTGAACAGCTAACTAAACCTCCGATTGCGTAATAGAAATTTATGAAGAACTGTAGTGACTTAACTATTGCAGCCGTAGTGGTTGGATTTGCAGGCGAAAAAATGTTGAGCTCCATTTAGATATAAAATTCTTAACTCCTAGTATACAATGGATGAGTAATACCGGTTAAAAGCTGATGTATCCAAAAGGAATCACCACCTTAACACAACAAACTCATTAAAATAATTTACGAAGGAGAAGAGAAAGAATCGTTTATGAAGAAAGTTTGTGATTCGAGCACTCAATGTAATATCTTGTTCGCATAACTACGCTAATAGTTAGCTTCTGCAATATAATGATCAGCAATAACGTTCTTTCCTGGACGCTTTCAAGATAGGAGGTGGCGTCACTGATATCTGTTACAAATATTAAATGTATGCACCCATCTGGTCTATATCCGCTGTAACTTATACTAGATTTATCTCGTATTAAACGTAATACAGCTGGACCGATCAAATTTAAGGTATATAAATTTCATAACTTACAATTATTTGTCATTATAGGTTTTACTACTAACACGTAGCTTCATGAATATGTGCAGCTAATTTAATTACATTTGTATATGCAGTCTTAGTCAGTATTCACATAATCATACTGTGAATGCTGATTACAAATATACTTAATGCCACGCTGAAGATTTACCTATACCGTTTGGTAAAATAGAGTAGAAATCCGTTTATATCTGTACCTTTATTGCCGTGCCGGCCAATACATGCGAATAGCTATGTAACCGTCATTACAGACTTCTGATTAAGTTAATGAAGCAATCAATTCAAAATAGCAACGGATCTGTGCAAGCAAAGTCTCACAAACAAGCAACCATTTTCTTAAATATCAGCAATTATTTGCGCCCTCACCCACCCTGTTTCATCAACTGCCAATGCGGGCATTGCAATAAGTTAAATTTTAAGAATAAGTTTTAGTTTTAATTTTAATAAGTTAATATAGATTTCTAGACTGAGAAAACAAAATGTATTTACAGTTTCTGAACATCATGCTAACGGAATTTCTTTTGAATTTTGTGTGGAAATTTTCAACAGTCCATTTAGATGGATGCCGTATTGCTACTTTGTTTGTTTAACGCATAAATCTGATAACTTAAAATAGTTCGTATAACTACAAGTTTGAGAAGCCAAGATTTTTTCATATGTGCATGCACCGAACAGCATGTTATAGCAAACTTTAAGCATCATCTTATTAAGATTATTGAGAGCCAATCAGATCAAGACATGCTTCTCCAAGCATTAATTTTTATGATTAATATCACTAGGACGGTGTAGCTGCTACAATTTGCGTGAACCAATTGCTGGTTCCTATTCCAGTCTAACTGAGCTATAAATTAGATATATAGGCTGGTAGACCAAAGGAAGACCGGAATATTCGCTTGCGCTCACTTAATCACATGTGCTGAAACAAAATATAAAAATTCCTATATTAGTAGTGATTGTATTAGTTACATGACTACATAATTTTTTTTCATATTCGAGTGTCAAAGTTGTAATGCTCGAAAAGTTGCTATTGACGGCATTTAGCAGCATAGTTAACTAGAATTACTTCTTCACTTGAGAAATTGTTGCATCACGAAAACCACGAAAAGAAAGCATCGCCGATTGACTATTTCTACATTTAGTTCAATTAATGAGCTGTTGGCTTACGCGCTCTCTTCTGGTCGGCGACAGAGCCATTCCATCACCTAAATTATGGTTGGATATTTGTCGTACCTTGTGAGCTTCATTTTCTGGAAACTAAATATGTCTGCAACATATAACCGTGTTTGCGACAGCATAAAACCTTCATCCATGCAGATCAAACATCATAATCATTCGCAATTCGTTCCGAAATTTTAATTCGAGGAAATTAAAAATTTCTTGCTCTGTCAATGGCTAGAAGAGGGCACCACGTCCGTTTTATCTGTAATTATATTTTTTGTACATAGTTTTCCTGTAAATTGTAATTTTCCTACGTAGGTTTGTATATAAATGTTCTATAAATTGTAGCTTTTATACATAGTTTTGTATATAGTTCTTCTGTAAATGGTAATTTTTGTACGTACTCTTGTATATAGGTTTTCTGTAAATTGTAATCTTCAGTTATTGTTTTCAGTTGTGGGGGTGGTTGAGATACTCAAAGACAGGATTTTAGGATTCATGGAAAGCCTACAAGAAACAGATGCGGGAAGAGTGCTGTCCTTGGCTTGGCTTAAACTTCGAGTGTGGAACTTTCATGGCTAGTCACCTAGCAAAGTCCTACAGCCAAGGTTTAAGCAAAACCAAAGACGTCATTTTTCCAGCATTTGCATTTTTTGAATCAAAGGCACTTGAATTTCATTAAATCGACCTTTTGAATGACCTTTTTCTGTAAGTGGGACTTTCATGGCTAACCACCTAGCGGAGTCCTGCTCACGGAACTTAGGCAAAAGCCAGAACTCTATTTTAAAGTTTTTATTTACCTTAGTTCAAGTCTGTGAGATATCCAAAGTGAATCAAAAAATTGAATCTTGACTAGTCGGAGAGTGTCTCAACATACCCCCTTTGTATTTTTCTAATAAAAATAGCTAGGAAACTGGTGTCTTTTAATGTAGTTTTAGGAAATTTGTATTAGTTTTCCGTAACAGATAAAAGGGGTCTTTTCTCGTTTGAGCCCCCTCACCACTATCCAGAGTTTTTAAAACTTGACCAAAAGAGCTAAGCTTGGGTTTGTTTTTGTCTTTGACCGCGAGTTCCACCACTTTATGATTTCAGATATGCTACAACCTGGGTAAAAGTAATTCGGAATTTTTAGTTTCGCCAAATTAGCTGTTTAGATTCACAAGGTGGCCTTGTTAAGGCTACACTGTTTACCTTAGTTTATGATGAGCTAGCTATTTAGCTAGCTAGCTAAGATGAAAAACTGAGCTCAGATTCGTTCTCAGCAACCCCGGAAATCTTTGCACAGAAACCTTTACACCAAAATTGCTGGTAAAATTTTTTCGATTCCCTATTAAATACGTGTCACTATAGTTTTGCAACAAAATCAAACTTAATCTTAGTTCGATTATGCTAGAGTCCGACAATCGGTAGAGCGTCTGTACACTAAACCGAAGGCATTGGATTCGTTGCTAGCTCAGGTCTAGAAGTGATGTAGTTGTACACTTCCTTCCTTCGTTAACTTGTCCTAAATATTCTCTTGGTCCCAGCATGCGGATCGAATAGTTCAACCAAAATATTTTCGATATTTGGACTCAGCGTTGAGGAAAAATACGTATACCAAAGTTTAGCTCATTTGATCAGTTTTAAAAGCTTTAAGGGGGCGACTAAACTTTTGCCCCGACTTTGTCCGATTGGCCTACTTTTTGGCGAAGTTATAGAGCATAGATGTGGTCAAAAAATACTTGGTCCTTGGTTCTTAGCTGTCTTTCAGCCATGTACAGCCGTCGCGTTTATGTGCCCGACCCCCGCTTTTTCACAACTACCAACATATATAATTAATTAAAAATCTCTGCTGGATGCAAGACCTTAGCTTCAAGCTTGTCATTGGCAAATATGATTTGGCACATGTGCCGCTATCTGCGGAAAAATACTAGACGTATGTATCTTATCTGCATCTAAGGGAATTACTGTTCAAAGTTGAAGTTTCGGCAAAATTTTGAAAATTTTTCGCTAACGAAAGGAATATTTTATTACTGGTGCGAGCTATAAGGCTGTAATTTGGCATATACAGAGGCCCTACAGGAGTAATCATTTGTGAGAAATTCTGCCGGGTGAAAAAATTTTATGTCAACATTAATCTTCAAAAATTGCCAAAATCGCCTTTTTTGGGCAATAGTAATAGTACCCCAGAAATAAAAAAAATCAAATTTTCTGAAATTAAAATTTTTTGAGATATTTGAACTCAGCGTGGTTGAAAACATATCCACAAACAATTTCAACTCGATTAGTGACGGTTTGCGACTTCTATGGTTGCAGAAAGCCTTTACACAGGATCCGACAGACTTGTAATAGCTATTTTGGCAATTTTTGAAGATTAAAGTTGACATAAACATTTTTTCACGCGGCAGAATTTCTTGCCATTTGGCGCAAATGAGTACTTCTATAGGGCCTCTGCATATGCCAAATTACAGCCTTATAGCTCGCACCAGTAATAAAATATTCCTTTCGTTAGCGAAAAATTTTCAAACTTTTGCCAAAACTTCAACTTTGAACAGTAATTCCCTTCGATGCAGATAAGATACAGACGTCTAGTATTTTTCCGCAGATAGGGGCACATGTGCCAAATCATATTTGCCAATGACAGGCTTGAAGCTAGGGTCTTGCATCCAGCAGAGATTTTTAATTAATTATGTTGATAGTTGTGAAAAAGGGGAGGTCGGGCACATAAACGCGACAGCTGTACATGGCTGGAATGCAGCTAAGAACCAACGACAAAGTATTTTTACCACACCCATGCTCTTTAACTTCGCCAGAAAGAAGGCCAATCGGACAAATTTGGGGCACCCCCATTTTAGTTGCCCCCCCCCTTAAGCGGTGGGGGGAGAGAGGTAAACGAGGCAAGACCCGACAAAACCTCATATCAATATTATATGTATAAGCGTAACCCCTACGGGAGGAGGGTGGGCTCAGCTTAGAGTAGTTAAGGGGGGGGTCCACTTTAGGGTCATTTTTTCGACCGTCTCCGATTTTTCTCATTTTCACATATTTTATTGTCCAAGTGGGATATTTTAACGAGTTTATAAAATTTAAGTTGGATCTCTTACGGTTGTTGAGAAAATTCACCTCAAAGTAGAGGTATGCATGTGTTAAACATAGGAAATTGAAAAAGTGTCGATTATAATTCTGCGCCAAAAAATCTCGAAACCGGTGTAAGATACCGGGTATCATTTGGTATCGATTTAAACCTCTAAACAGATACTGTGTCACTGTGGAATTAGAATTTTGAATTAGGCCTTCAAAAAATTTTAATGAATTTTTGAAGTTAGCGAACTGCCGAAAATCGCTAAAATCTGTCGTTTTTGGTGACCAAAAATGGGGGTCACTAAGTTTGACTGCATATTATAAAAAATAGAAGTCCTAACTAAAAATTCTAATTCCACAGTGACACAGTATATGTATAAAGCTTTCGAACGATACCCAATGTTACTTCGAATCTTTTGCCAGTGTCGAGATTTTTTTGGCGCAGAAATTAGTTTTTTCTGCAAAATTGCGAAGATTGCAGTTTTTTCGAAAGAAACGCATTTTACGACCAAGCTATATTGCGAAATTGCATTCTTTGCATTTCAGCATTTTTATTCATGCCTTAGAATCAATTTGTTGCATGAATTATGCCGACAGATGTGTCCAGTACTTCTGAGTACGCCAATGGGGAGCCTCAGACCCCGAAATTCACAAAACAGCGATTTTTCAAAATTTTCAAAATATGGCATATTATATATCAATCGAAAGCTCTCAGTGTAGGGATGAATTCTTCTCATAGAACTATGGCTCGGAAATGCTTCTATTTTAAGTTAAGCGCTCTTAAATATTTCATTACATCGGGGGAACAGGAGCCTTGTTTCATCGGAAAATCATTTAAGGAAGCTTCTGATCATGCTTATCTGGCTTGAATCTGTTCGAAAATGTTTTTATTAATTGTTTTTAAATGTACATAACAAAATAAGCTAAATATATGCAGTTGATTTGCGCAAACTTGCTTCATTTGTCTGCAGCACCCTCATTTTCGCTGATATTCAAATTGTACTCAATGAATTACTTAATTAATAACTTACGGAGAACTGAACGAAACAACTCAAAATTTGAACTTGAAATGTACGACATATATGGCTAGATTATGTGTGAAAACGAGCGAAATCCGTGATCTAAAAATTTTTCACGATGGATCCCCCCCTTAAGTTTGTGTTTATATGCGATTGAACTGAAATGCATTTGATTCGCTACTGCGCATCTGCTACTGAAAAGCAGTGATTAGGTTTACGCCAGCTAAGTAGCCACTCAAATGCATTTCAGTTCAATCGCATATAAACGCACACTTAACAATGCTAAGGGGAAACCCCCTCCCCGAGATCTCGGAGGTTCCCTTATGCACGTAATTTTAGCATAAGGTAGGCGATTAACCAATCAATTCTTTTTATTTAGTTGAATCGTAAACCTCCCCCGTGATTTCGGCTTTAATGTTCCGAGCAGGCCAATTTAATGTTCTGACAGGCCAATTGCACTAGGAAGGATACGGTGTCGTACGTTTCCGATCATTTCCTCAAGATAAAAGCCGACCGCTAGGCTTTCCACGTTGTCCTGTGAATTATCTATTCGCTCACTCCTGCTTGTATGTTACTTCGGTTTCCGAGAAGGAAGTTGCCCTAACATCAACGGACTTTTAAGAGACGGGATCAACATGAGAGATGAGGCTGAAAACTGTGGAAAGCCACGAAACTTTACTGCTTCAGACCTTCTCATTGTGTTAAATTTAACTAAGCTTTGCTAGTAAGATTTCTTTGTATTAGACACGTCCATTAAAATCCACCCAAGCTCGAGCCCCTTACACCAGCCTATGAAAACCTAGTCCCAGTTCTCACTGACCGGTTGAAGGCTTTAACTCAGTGTAAGTGAAAAAACTAAGAATATAAGTGCATGTAAGTTTGTCATTCAAAGAAAGTGAAGAATTACAATCTTTATTGGCAGTCTACAAATATTAACCGGAAGAGGGTTGGCTTGCAACGAAACAATTGTAAATTTAAAGTTTAAATAAATATATACTCCCATGGTCTAATCTTTTTTGAAAATAAGCTAATTCTTAAAATATGGAAAAGAAAGGATTGTGACAATTTAAAGCATTCTACAAGTCCCAATGTGTAGGAGAAGCTAAGTTCGTATGATCAAGAGACAATAATATAAGAGTGTGCCAGTAGGCACTCTCGATGTTAGAGAAAATGCTAAGCTCTGCTCGCTAAAGGCCCACCACCTCCCCACGCAAATCAGACCCTAGGGACCCCCTAGTTTATGTGCTTATGCTCAAAAACACAAACAGCGTGTTAGTGAATTTTGTGCCGGCTTCGAGCTTTAGAACACAAACATAACGGGTAAATTTCTTTGAAGTCACGGGTTTAATTTGCGGGGGGGCAGAGCACACTGTGCCTAGTGGCACACTCTTATATTATGTATTCTTGGTGCAGTTGTCGAATAGATCAAATGTATTTACTGCCTATTATCCGCGGCATAACTGTTTCTCAGGAATAATATATAGTTTCAGATTTTACTGGTTTCAGTTTCACTTCTAGAATCAGGATAGTTTCCGTTTCGATTTCTGTTTCAGTTTCAGTTTCAGTCCACTTTCCCAAATACTTTCATTTTCAGTTTCAGTGACTGGAACATTACTACTCCGCAGTCAGCCTAAGCAAACCATGTTCTTCAGATACACAGAAAGCTGAAACTGCGTATCACAATACTTCATAACCAACATGTAATTTATATAATAGAAAAATAATAACAAGAAGAAACGTATTAATGTTTGCTTAATCTGGTCAAAGTCTTCTAGCCGAAGTGGTTATCTAGTTGCCAGGTGACACAGCCGGATTTGGATAGGCGAGTCCTTGCTGTTGTGGACATGGCTGAGCCACAGGATATCCCCCGGGAAAGACGCAAGGCTCCTGACGCACATGGGCAGGAGCTTCGGGCTGGGCCTCAGACAAGGAAAATGTTGTTAGCATTTGGGATTTGGAATAGTTGCAATCATAAAATCCCATAAATTTAGGAATTTAGTTCTATTATTCCCTTTTGTGGCTATTGAATGAAAATCGCGAATAATTTTAACAGTGTAACCTCTTCTCAGCTTCCATTTGGTTGTTGCAAATATCGTATTGGTCACACCAAGAGTACATAATAGATTAGAGTAAGACACTCTTACACTACTAGGTACTAAGCGTGCTAGGAATGCTCGGTTCATTAACTCGGGACCCCCTCTGTAACTTCCAGAGGAGGGGATGGTTCCGCTTACCCTATTTACACGCTTTCATATAAGCGTGTGTCTGCTCGCTTAATTGGCTCATTAGCTAATTGTATGAGGGTGATTTATTAATTATTTTTATTATTTAATTATAACTTTAATTAGGTAATGCAATTGAAAACTAAAGCCCGGTGTATACTTTTTGTGCTTTTGTGCTTTGTGCTTTTGTCCTTTTCTATGAGTGCTTTGTGCTTTGTCCTTTGTGCTTTGTGCTTTGTGCTTTGTGCTCATGAGGATTGATTCATACTTCTCCTGGGGACAGCAAAGCACAAGTCCAGATTTAGTCTCCTGACTTAAGGAAACAGAAAGTATATATATTTTCAGCCACAATTCAAATAGAGAAGAAAGTTTCAAAATTTTTAAAAACCAAAATATAAGGTTGTCTGTCAGTGATTAACTTCTAAACCGCATATTTGCCAAAGCAACAGCAGAAAATGATTTAAAAATGTGTTGACAAATAAAGCCAAAGTAATTATAAAAATGAACACATTTTGAAATCATGCAGTGGATTAAAATTAAATGCCTACAATCTAGATATATATATAACTTTTTAATTTTTTATAATTTTTCTTATTTTTCCAAGATTTATTTATTTATTTATGTCTTCTTTGATACCGCATTGAATCTCTTCTGATTCGCCGCCTTCTCTTTTCTATTGGGTAATGCCAAAAATACTGCAATTTGATTGGCTAAGCACAAAAGCACAACTCAAAATGTTGAACTCGGCTCAACATTCGAAAGCACACCCGTAAGCACAAAAGCACAAAAGCACAAAGCACAAAGCACAGTTTTGAAGTATGAATCAGAAAAGCACAAAGCACAAAGCACTGTGCTTTTCCAAAAAGTATGAACCGGAAAGCACAAAGCACAAAGCACATGAAGTATGAACCGGGCTTAACTCGACAAACTTTGCAGTATTTTGTCTGCTTTTCAATGATATAAAAATCGCTGCGCAATAAAAATTTTTTATACCATTGGAAATAGCAGGAACTGGGAAAATGCTACAACTTTTGTGGCAAGCAGATTGCAGTTTCAATAATTTGAATACCTTTGATTTAAGGTTAGCCGCATACTGTACAGGATGTGAAGTGAGAATAGTGGTTGTTGCATGAACTGGCTGAGGCTCGTGCAGCAGCAAGAACAGCATCTATTGCCACAGTCAGTACCGAGCACACGCAAGCAATTATTACTAAAATTGGATTCCTACCCTTTAATTCGCTGCAAAATTCATTACATTTCGGTACAGTTTTCTGCAAACAATTAGATCCAGGAATGCTGCTGTCTGTCGAAATGTTGACATCGCCATGAGACTGCGTCTGGCAACTTGGTTGAGAGGTTTTTGAGTAACATTACGAGACCTAGTCTTCTGAACTACAGTTTGAACCTTCCAGTAGAGATCCTCACATTGTGATGCATAATGCAGCAAACAACAACTGCATGTTTCTGGCAGTCCAAATACAGAAATAGACATTGAGCTAGATATAATTGACCAGCAACATCAAATTAACTTACTGTAAATGAAAGCCAAAACGACCAGCGCAAAATTCACTTGATATTGCCAGGCGTAGGCACCGTAAAAGTTAGAAATCAAGGGATATGTTGTCATTCCAGAATATCCAAAGCTGACATAAACTAATTACTGCAGCACTAAACAAGGATATGATCGAAAAGGTCAGATGGGGCACACTTAGAGCAGTACTGGAATGAAGTCATGTAACTAGAGTCCAGCATACGCCAAAAATCGATGCAATAATCAGCCAAAGCCCGCCTCAGAGACAAGATCGGTACGAGTTAAGGGAGAATGCCGTGGAATTATCGATAACCTGCGGATTGCATAGGCTTCCGGCAGAGGCACCGATCCCAGTGGCCTCGATCGCACACAAGTGCCGGCAGAAGTTGGAGAGGAGTGAAGCAACAGCACACTTCAGCTCCATTGGAAATTGACCTGACTTCCTAGAAGAGGAAAACCAGGTGTGCTAATGTGTAGAAGGAACCTAAAGGAAAGTTGGGACATGCTGGTTCATGTTCACAGTTAGCCTATTACTGCATATTTTTTCTTATTGGGGGTGTGTGAAAGGAAGAAAAAGTCTGCTATAAATTGTCAAAGTCTGTACACACATTTTTTGGTTGACAGAACGAGAGCCCAAAACAATGGGTGTTGCAAACCGCCCGGCTGGGACAAAACAGGCCGGCCTGCCGACCGCTCAATATATATATATACCGGCAAGTCCTGCAGTTTTCTACTTTTTGATGCATTGCACAACGTTGTTCATTGTTCATAGTGTCTTAGATTTTCTATGGATGCGTATTCTTTTCTCCTCTTTATGTGCGGTGCCAAAAGATTTCGACTGTGTTCAAACCGCAAAACGTTCACTGTTTGAAGGGAGTAGGCGAAGGCGAAATGATCCCACACAATCCCACCGATCTCATGTGGAATGAGTTTTCAATCCCATCCCATCCCATACCATATGCCAAAACGCTTTGAAGTGATGGGACTAATTAGCGGGGAGTCAGCGGTTAGCCAGCATATGATAGTTTTTGGTCTGATAACGAAGTGCGCAAAACCTGCTGGTTTATCATTCACTCGTGGGCTAACAAGCAAACTTCTTGCTTTCCTTTAGCTATTACCTAACAAATCTGAAAGTTAAAATTGTATGTGTATAGGTAATGTCATGTCATACAACGCTCAGTGGTAATAGTTTACTTCACAAGACAATTTTAATGGATAGCTCGTTACCGAGAAAAGTGGAGTATGGCAGGCTTCAGCAGAATCTGTTTCACGAAAAGTCCAATTGCGATAATCCAATCTTTACACTTATACAGTCAACACTGTTGTTTGCTAAACTAAGTAGGCCGAAAGGGTAAGCTCGTGAAAGCTAAGCCAGTAGAAAATATTTAGTTGGTATGGACAAGACTTTATAAGAGTAAGACACTCAGCTCTTCCTAATAGAACAATCTTGCAAGATGCTCGAAACATTAAGGCCGAAATCTCGGGGGCTTCTCAGCGTGTAAACATGCAACGCTGACATTTTTTAAAAACCGATGTTTTCGACAAATTAAATACTATAACTTGAGCTAGAAAAATCGTACAGCAGTAGATATAAAATGCCGATTCTGGCACAAAATAGGATCCAGTTCTAGTTCAAATCTCGGTGGATCCTACTTGCTCCTAGTTCAAAAGTGGATCCTAGAAATTAGGAGCTACTGATGTATCCTTAAGCGAAGTAAGGTTAGTTCGGTCAAGCCTTAACGACAGCACCGCGGGAAGGTCCTCTGCTACCGCTGTCATAGCCTACCTATTCTATTTAAGAAACCAATACAGGAAATACTTGTTGTTTATTTATTATTACATAAACATACTACAAACATTTATTACGTCTTGAGCAATATCAAACAGTTTATGTTCTTCTGAGACTCCTGTGACGAAAAATTTTCCTGTATGGAAAACCCTGACGGTTCCACCTTGTTGCTTCCATGTCATTCCGCTGAAAAGTTCTGATTCCAAGCTGACGGTAGCATGATTCTTTCTCAGGTATTCGTAGAGTGAGCACATGTTGACCCTACCACCCATACTATGGGACAGTACTATATTTTTTGTCGAAATGTGTTGAATCTCCAAAAGTAACCGTGAAGCCATCTGTTGCGCACAGTTAGTACTTTCATCTATACTTTTAGCTCCAAGACAGACAAAGCTTCCTGACGAGAACACCAGGAATATGCATGGTGGATGAGCAATGACAGCACCGCTGAATCGACGAGGATCATAAATGGCGTTTGGTAGTATATTCAGATTAATTTGAGAGCCAAACCTTCCGTGAAGCACAACGTTAACTATCTGCATCGTGATCTACAACATTGAGCTACAGATGATGATCTAGACACGCGTAGCTGGTCAACAAAATGACGAACAATGGAATCGTTATTGTCCGGTCTTTTTCTTAAATAGTTTATGATTTCTTCAAAACTCCAACCACAAGACCTTTTAATTAAAAAGAAAATACAATATTCACCTCACACATTTGTATCAAAGTCTTGTAGGCAAAAATTATTTATAACATTAGGTTTATATGGGAGACATTCTTCAATTGGATCCAATCCATAGCTGTCGAAATATTCCGTATACTTTTCAAAATACATTGCAATCCAATGTTGTCCTGGCTCCTCAGAAGGGTTCGTGTTTAGAACAAAGCAAGCAGGCCGTGTTCTAACATCTGGTAGTGTATCACTTGAGTAAACACCTAAAACTGTTTTACTCAAACAGGAATTTTTCGTGACAGTTTCCTCTATCTCCAAGCTATTCATAATATCCTTCTAGTGCTCCTCGCAATAGATTCATATGAATATTTTTGATAATCTTAAGGTCATTCATTTTATTTTGCAAATACGTCATCTTCCTATTTTCATCGTAGCAATATTCCCAGCACTGATCCCATTCCAAATATGCACACCCAGGTTTCTCCATAGTATGATTGGTTATCTCACAAAGGTGTAAGCTGCAGTCTGCCAGTCTTTTATAAATGTGATCGGCATCCTTTATAACAATGCTTCTATTTCCAAGCTCCACTTTCATGCCCGTGAAAGTACCACCATCATCGGATACAACCAGCTTAAACTCATCGACAACATAAGTTATGTCATTTGCAGCCAGGGCAAGGCATATTAATCCAAGCAAGAAAATCGTATTCATTTTTTGTTATTAAATGAGTCATTATTAATTGTTTATATGAATAGTCACACAGAATAATCAAAAAACGGGGTTCGGTTGTGATCGATTGAAATCAGGTTATCAAATTCACCGTAAATTATAATTTCCACGCCCTGCGAATGCTGACTAAGCGGTTCTTTTAACTGCATAAAGAGAGATAAATCTCCTTCTCTAATCAATTCCATAGCACTTCCATGTACATTGTCAGCAGTTAAATCAAATATAAAAACTGTGAATCCATTGCCGTACTCTTTGTAGGAAATATCTAGTCCTTTTTCGCTGTTTGCCATGTTACATCCTTCATACAGATACATGTATGGAATAGAATAGTTAAAATCATCCCATGACATCTTCATTGGATGTCTTGGTATGTAGTCGTCACCACATTTCAGTGACAATTCTGTCACTTTGCATGTTTCAAACTTGAACGGATTCTTTTTGTATGCTCCATTAAATGCCTCTGAATCCACCATTACCATCACAACACGTCTTGGCAGTTGTCCGGAAAAGATGGAATTTTCGACCACAGTTTGAGATTGAGGTGCAAGGTGGCGAGTAACCATTTTAATTCGCCTAACTGGATATTTCGCGGTAACATTGCTGTGGAGAACATTTTCAATTTCTAAGCTTAAGGATTCCTGTTGCTTCACTTTCCAGACGTACCACTTTAGGTCTTCAACTTTCACTTTGTATTTGGTGCCGTTGCTCATCAATGCGAATTTGTCAGCATTTCGATGCAATTCAATCGCCATTTCAGTATCACTCAGCATGTACCGATCTTGTTTAAATAAGTCGCAGTGAAGAGGAGCCAACAGTTCAACACCTTTATTTGAAAGAAAATGTTTTCCTCTCCATACCATTGATTTACTCGCCAACTTGTCAAAGGAACCCGCTACATCTTGATAAAACATTGCCAATTGCTGATGGCTAGCTTTCGCATTCCAACCATAGTTCAATAGCGCTTCAAGATATGACTTATAAGCATACAACGGTCCACTATTTTCAATCCCCTTATCACTTAGCTTAACAATCACTCTTTCGAAAAACGTAGAACCAAAGAAATTGATAGGGGCTACTTCAACTT
>JASAND010003302.1:0-30966 GCA_030248195.1 Trissonchulus latispiculum | reverse complement strand
CGGACATTAGTTGCTTGAGACCTCCGGGATATCGGGTTGGCAGAGGCTCATCACGTAAGCGATGCGGGTCGCACGAATGTCCTTGGCCCGTACTGGCAGGGGGTTCTTGCTTGTTTTCATCTACAAACCTGTTATATGTGGTTTTGTGGGAATAAAGATGTCTTACTCCTCGAGTACCCTGGACCACATAGGTTAACGCGGGGGGTTTTTTGGTGGTACAGAACCCCCCACCCGGACTTAGATACAAGCCCTGTCGTTATCGGGGACAAGGGGTAGTGAAAAAATAGCCAAGGGGTAACCAAGAATAGCCGGAAAAATTAGATTTTACAATAAAATTTCAAAAAATTTTCGGCGTCGCCGGAATTTTTTAGCTAAAATATTTAATTTTGAAATTTTTCACAAAAATGCACAATTTTCTGCAAATTTTGATAAAAAACGCAAATTGTGATAAAATCTGTGTTCAGTTTTCGAAAAATTTTACAAATATATTCTTGCGGTACAAGCCCCCGTGAAAATCTTTGTTCATGGTACAAGCCCCCCTCCCCAAATTTTTTGGGGACAAGCCCCACCCCCAGGACCCCACCCTAATATGTTTATAATGTATGCTGGGCCACCTTCTTTTTCGTGAAATTCTTGTAGTGATTTTATCTAAGATGATTTTGCTTTCCGTGTTTAGCTCTTCTGCTGTGACAAATCATTACCTGCATTTTCTAAATTCTTGCGAACGTTTTCCAGGGTCTGTTGGAGGGTACTCGAAGACTTGTTTACCTCGTATTCTTTCAAATTCCTTTACCCTTTACTTTTTTACCTTCACCTTTTAACTCAAATTAAACGGTTATTTTGCTTAGGCAATAGTACAGTGCGTATTGCACTGCTTCGCGAAAACCCAATGCTTGTTCGCCGCGTGTACCCTCCCTATTGGAGGACAACGGTGGGCGGTCAACCCTGGACCAGCGTGCCCGACTCCGTAGTTTCTTCTTTTCAATTTCTTTGATTTCGCGTCGTCCGCGGTTGCTGGTTGTCTGGATACACTCCGGGCAGCGGTTGCCGTAGGCTCGCCCCTCCCTCTGCAAAATTAATCGGCCTTGTTTCTGGCCATTGTAGACCTATGTGCCTTATTTTCTTTCACTGTAGGCCTCTGTGCCGTATATTATTTTGTTTATTTGTGTGTGTTTGCCTTAACTACGTAGCTTATTTTTAACGTTACTGTAACATGCTCCCCTTCCCTTCCACCCTCCAGTTCCTCTTCTGCGGCGAGTGTTAGATTCTGTTAGATTCCTTTCATGACCTGCAAATGTTGTGTGAACTGGTTTCCGCTGGCTGCGGTAGTGGTCCCCTGAGTTCTGTGGTTAGTGGGTCTGGTTCTGTGGTCCGGAGCGGCTTGCACCGTGAATACAACCGCTACCCTCCCGGAGGCTTGTTCCGATGTTGGCTTCGTGGGGTTTCCCCCCTGGCATTGGTTCTCGACAGTCTCCCTGGCCCGAATTCTTTGAACTTTAATTCTATTCGTCAATGTTGTGATAGAATTTAGAAAAATTTGACTCCGGACTAAAACCCCAAAAGATGATCCAAAACCCCACCCACCACAGTTAAAGTTACAGCATAAAAGCAAGACATATAAATGGAATGGAAAACACAACTCAAAATTAAAGAAAAGGGGAAAGGGGTAGGGAAAGCGGACGAGGAAGGGGACACAACCGGATACACAACAATAATCACAACATTGACGAATAGAATTAAAGTTCAAAGAATTCGGGCCAGGGAGACTGTCGAGAACCAATGCCAGGGGGGAAAACCCCACGAAGCCAACATCGGAACAAGCCTCCGGGAGGGTAGCGGGCGCCCACGGTGCAAGCCGCTCCGGACCACAGAACCAGACCCACTAACCACAGAATCACCAGGACCACTACCGCAATCAGCGGAAAACCAGTTCACACAACATTTGCAGGTCATGAAAGGAATCTAACAGAATCTAACACTCGCCGCAGAAGAGGAACTGGAGGCGGAAGGGAAGGGGAGCATGTTACAGTAACGTTAAAAATAAGCTACGTAGTTAAGGCAAACACACACAAATAAACAAAATAACATACGGCACAGAGGCCTACAGTGAAAGAAAATAAGGCACATAGGTCTACAATGGCCAGAAACAAGGCCGATTAATTTTGCAGAGGGAGGCGCGAGCCTACGGCAACCGCTGCCCGGAGTGTATCCAGACAACCAGCAACCGCGGACGACGCGAAATCAAAGAAATTGAAAAAGAAGAAACTACGGAGTCAAGCACGCTGGTCCAGGGTTGACCGCCCACCGTTGTCCTCCAATAGGGAGGGCACACGCGGCGAACAAGCACGGGCCCGCGAAACAGTGCAATACGCACTGTACTATTGCCTAAGCAAAATAACCGTTTAATTTGAGTTAAAAGGTGAAGGTAAAAAAGTAAAGGGTAAAGGAATTTGAAAGAATACGAGGTAAACAAGTCTTCGAGTACCCTCCAACAGACCCTGGAAAACGTTCGCAAGAATTTAGAAAATGCAGGTAATGATTTGTCACAGCAGAAGAGCTAAACACGGAAAGCAAAATCATCTTAGATAAAATCACTACAAGAATTTCACGAAAAAGAAGGTGGCCCAGCATACATTATAAACATATTAGGGTGGGGTCCTGGGGGTGGGGCTTGTCCCCAAAAAATTTGGGGAGGGGGGCTTGTACCATGAACAAAGATTTTCACGGGGGCTTGTACCGCAAGAATATATTTGTAAAATTTTTCGAAAACTGAACACAGATTTTATCACAATTTGCGTTTTTTATCAAAATTTGCAGAAAATTGTGCATTTTTGTGAAAAATTTCAAAATTAAATATTTTAGCTAAAAAATTCCGGCGACGCCGAAAATTTTTTGAAATTTTATTGTAAAATCTAATTTTTCCGGCTATTCTTGGTTACCCCTTGGCTATTTTTTCACTACCCCTTGTCCCCGATAACGACAGGGCTTGTATCTTGTCCGGGTGGGGGGTCCTTGTACCACCAAACCCCCCGCGTTAACCTATGTGGTCCAGGGTACTCGAGGAGTAAGACATCTTTATTCCCACAAAACCACATATAACAGGTTTGTAGATGAAAACAAGCAAGAACCCCCTGCCAGTACGGGCCAAGGACATTCGTGCGACCCGCATCGCTTACGTGATGAGCCTCTGCCAACCCGATATCCCGGAGGTCTCAAGCAACTAATGTCCGCAACAATGAAAAGAAAAGCTTTCACCAATGAGTCATAAAATTTTCTCTAATAAGCTTTCCTCGGCCCATTACACGTTTTGAAATTAGAATTCACCTTGGACGTTTTGTTGCGTCGGCGAAATGGGTTTCCTGTTGTACCAGACGAGGGATCCTTGGTCCCACAGCGCGGAACGGCGGTACCCCCGACGGATCAACAGGAGACAGTCTAACGTCAACCCGGGTTTAGAAGTTAAATACCCCATTTGCCCCCAGTACCGAAGGGGCCCGGCTCATTATTCCCACTAAAGTCACACTTGCTTTTAAAATAAAATTTTGCCAAACAAAGTAAAAACATTTTTAGACAAGCAAAGAGTTTTCAGAGAACCATAAGAAATCACGAACCGAACCCTACATTCAATACAGTACAAACAAAGTAAACAAATACCATAGGACCTATCTTAAACCCGTACCGGCAACCCAAAAGAATAAGAACCTGAAACAAAACAAAAATAATTAGTCACAAAGTTGGCAAAATTTTAATTTAGGAATTAGAAATTGATTAAAGCAAAGTTAATTAAACATAAACAGTTAATAAAAACTGGACGAATCTAGCCGGACCATATAGTTGATAAGGATATGAAGGATACCCCGGGTGCCCTCCGGGAGAGTCCAAAGACACTAATGTAGACTTTACGTGACTTAGGTAGTCCAACAAATGAAGTAAGCAATAACCTTGTGGAAGCATTTGTGACAAAAACTAATCTTAGAACTTTAAAATGAAGTTTTAAAAAATCCAAGAGGCAGGATACAGGCGGGTGGTGGTGTCCCCCCATCTGCGAATCCCCCACAACGTTTGTTACGCGATTCGAAACCACAAAATCATTGTGCAAATCCTAGGCAGCAATTTGAGCTCCCCCGAATAAGTTTTGGTGGGATGAATTTTTGACTGATTGAACGGGGACCCGGGGGTATTGCTCCCCACCAATTATCTGCTCCAGGGGATTGACCAAAGGGACGATAATTGAACCCCCAGGCCTCTCCTCCGCCAACCTGTTTGAGCCTTGACTTTGGACAGAATTATAAAAAATCTATCTTCCGAATTTGCGTAATTTTCAAAGGTATTTTGTTGGGGTTCAAACCTCGTTTGGCAGGAACAGGCTCTGTTTGCAACCGACCGTTCCGACAACGCCGGAGGAGACCGGAGAGAACTATTATTTGGGGGGGGGGGGTTGATCCCCCAAACCTACTTGAACAGACTGAACGGGGTACTGATTTTGAGGTGTAGAATAATTTAGAAGTCGTTGGGAAAGGGGGGTCTCTCCCCGGCTTGACTAGACAGACGTCCAGACACACCGGGAGAGGCACCCCCATGTTGTTGGAAAAGGCGGGCTTCCCCCGGCTTGACCGGACAGACGTCCAGACGCACCGGGAGAGGCAGCCCCATTTCCCAAAATATTTGGGGGGTGGATGTAAATTTTGAAGTTGCTGGGGAAGGGGGTCTCTCTCCAGCTTGCCCGGACAACAGCCCAGACACTTTGTTAGAGACAGTCCCATTCCCCAAAATAGCAGAAAGGACACTTTGAGTGCTCTGAGTAACATCAAAACGAGGAGAAATAAAGTTATCAAAAAATTTTTGGAATTTTCTGGATTTGAATAATCCAAATTTGGGGGAAATGCAATACCTGACTGGGCCTGGGAACCCGATTTTGGGAGGGCGGTCCCAATTTTTGGGGAGGGGTGGTCCCGAATTTTGGGGGAGGGGTGGTCACAAATTTTGGGGGAGGGATGGTCCCGAATTTTGGGGGAGGAGCAACTCCAAATTTGGGGGAGATCTGGCCCCAAAGTTTGGGGGAGGGGGAGTCCCGAATAATGTTGGGGGGAAATAATTCCCCTATCTCCGACCCCCGGTAAAAGAATTTCCAATTTCGGTTCAAAACATTAGAAACGCCTGGTGCCCGATTTGGGGACATTTCGGAAAATAAACGAACAATTTTATTTTTAAAGCGTTTTACAGTCCTGGTAAACTGACGAGAAAAGTCGGACATACTACTCACCTGTAAAAACGGTCGCCAGTTGTAGAAATATGATTGAATTGTCTCGAAACAAATTAAAGATTGCAAATTCTAGAGTGTGTGTATATATGTCCGACTCTACTCGTAGGATTATTCTAACCAAGTGCATTAAAAATAGGCAAAAACTAAAGAGTTTCACGAGTTTATTTCGTAGAATCAAATATGCAAACATACTAATTTGAATAAAAATGCTGTGTAATTATGGAAATACTTCCACAGATTACCCCCTCTTTTGAAGCGCGCGACCCCGCCGCGGCCAAGGGCTCAAGGGTTAGTAATAAAACAGAATTAATCTACGTACCGTAGCTACTAGGAATCAAATATGCAAATTTCAATAAGTTTGGAGCTTAGAAATTTGAATGCGCGCCTTTTATAGTGTGCAATTAGCTAGCAAGCCAAGAACTTTACACATCACGTTGCATTTAGTGGTTGCGCAATATTTTTACTAATTTGAATACAAATGCAGTGAAATAATGGAAATTCTTCCACAGTAGCATAATGTAAGCGCATGAGGTTGGACTATACTCACGAGAACCGAACCCAATGTCAGTCAATGTCTTTTTAATTTACCAAATTTGCATTAGGTATTCAAAATTACAATGAAGGTCTGATTGGAAAAATCTTTGTAGCAGCGGGCAAAACTTTCATTGACTGCATAGGCCACGGCTGTTGCTGTAGCCCATGTATGAGGGCATAGTCTTAATTTTTTAGCCCAAACATAATTGGTTTTCCTGGTGTTCATTCCACTTGATTTAAGCTTTACTTCCCTCACGTATTATTTGGTTTAGGTTGAGCAGAATTTTGTTTGGCTTGTTATTAACCCCGCTTGTTTCGTCACGTCTTAAGCTTCTTTCATTGTATTAGTGCGATTTGTGCACAATTCGAGAGCCTGCACTGTAGTATAGCTATTTTAAAATCATGAGACAGAGCCGTATCAGTAAGTAGATTTGCTTGTGGTTGGATCAGTAGTACAATCAGTCTGACTTCAGTGGCGTCTCCTCCGATTGAGATTGATCCTAGGTATGATGCAATGTCTACGGACTCTGCCGTCTGCCCCAGTTTTGTGCAACTCCTTTCCCGCATGCCCAGCCCGATGAGGAATGATGGTTGATCCACATGGAGGAACGGAGCTTGAGGGAGCCACCTAAACCCCTAGGCTACATAAGGGGTCCAATTTTGACCATTTTTCCACCATCTCAAATTTAGCTCATTTTCACATAGTTTAACATTGTCTAAGTGGTACATTTTATCAAGTTTATAAAATTAATTTATTAAATTAATAAAATTAATATAAAATTAAGTTTATAAATTATATAATTTATAATTAATTAATAAAATCAAGTCTTAATGGTTGATGAGAAATTTCAGTTCAAACTGGAGGTCGTCATGTATTAAAAATAGGAATTGATTCTGGTTAGCTCTGCCCGATGTTGCGATTTCTCTTGCACATAAATCCGAATTCGCGGTTTTTGGCAAATAACATGAATACCAATAACTATGGCAACACAAACTTAAAAATGTTAAACTATCTATTTGTGCACCAGTCATGATGACTTTAGGTCAAGATTAAGTCAAGCTTAGGTCAATGCTGCAGGCAGTAGTACATCCAGGTGGTCCCTGGATGATTTGCTAGTGATTTTTCAAATTTTTCGAAATATATTGAATTTTATTTCAATCGAAAGTCTCATTTCTGGGAACGTTTTTCTTTTTGCACCAGAGCTCACAAATTAGCAAGTTCAGGTGCGGCTGTTAAATGAAAGTCGTGGTCAAGGCGTTCCAGTGCCGGTGATACTCCCTAAAATTGCTAAATAAAGCTCTGAAGTAAACTTTCTCCCGTTAAGAGCTACCCTAAACTCTTTGTTTACATCAGTTATCAAACATACAACATACAACCGAATGAAGCTCAATACTCAAGGATGTCCCCGTGTAAATTGGTTTTTTTCTGCAGCACCGACGTTTTCACACATTTTCAGATTGCATGCTGTTAATACTTAGTTACTCGTTAAGTACTGAACGTAACTTGCCAAAATTTATACTCGATGTGAGGAATAAAAGGTAAAAAAAGTAAAGGCAACCCCCGGAGAATTCTCCTACCCTTGTCAGGGTGTAGGGTGCCGGTGCTCATCCTCGGATACGCAGCCCTTGAGCCAGAAGTGTCACCTCGAATGATGGCTACAACTGTGGAGGAGGGGCCCGCTCCTCAAGGCAGATGCCCTACACGGTCTTCTGTTGCCTTCCCACAGCAGTGGTATTCATTTACTGACCAATTAAGGATGGATAGCTGGGTTGTCTATAACCTACGGCGAACCGATATGTGCTTAGTCTCTTGCTCAAGGGGATTTGTGAAAGCCTTGTGGCAGCGGAGATTCGAACCTCGGACTATCGGGTCCAAAGTCTAACGCCTTACCACTCGGCTGTCACGGCACGCCGGGATATAGGTTACAAAATTGTGTGTGAAAATGAACAGTGACCATAAGATTTTTCATGGTGGACCCCCCCTTAAGTCCCACTAGAAGGATTGGGTTTGCAATTCGGCCACCTCCACTGAAGTCGTTGTGCTCCGACGCCCATCTCCATACTGGGGTCGGAGGTAACTAATGTTATAATTATTTATAGTAAGGTAATGTAATCTTAGTTCAGTTTTATGTTGAATGCATTTTTGGAAGTTTGAGTTGTTTTTAGCAGGATCCTTTTTCAGTTCATTCCTGCTCATCCCATACATCCTTCAGTTTGAGAAGTTCTCACTCAGCTAAGGACGCTTGCAGGAACCGATGCAGGCAATTCTTCCTCTGCGCGCCTGCATGTTTCGTTGTCTCATCGTTTGAGTGGTATTAAAACTGTTTTGGTTTTGTATGAGCATCCTACCTGGGGCGATCAGACACCTTCAAGAAAAGCCGCCACCTACATTTCTTTTATCTTGCGTGCACTTCAACGTTCGCACCATTTTATGACTACCGACATTGCATCTTCGTAATCAGTTTTAAGTTCTACGTTGTTTGCTGATACTTTTTTAGGATTTTTAGGTAAAGGACAAAATGTAAGGTTCATATTACTGTTGTGAAATATTCGTTGAAAACGATGTTAATTGTGCAAATTCTTTCATGAATGATAAAGTTAGTCTCGAAACTTAGCTACTTTGATAGTTTATAAAGATGGAGACTTATGTTCATAGGTTAACGCGGGGAGGGTCTGGGGGGGTCCAAGCCCCCCCCCCCCCCCCAACCCGGACAAGGTACAAGCCCTATCGCCGTCGAGGACAAGGGGTAACGAAAAACTGGCCAAGGGGTAACCAAAAACAGCCGGAAAAATTAGTTTTTACAGTGAAATTTCAAAAAAATTTCCGGCTTCGCCGGAATTTCTTTGCTAAGATGTTTAATTTTTCGGGAAAATTTGGCAAAATTTCGATTTGTTTCCAAAAATTGTAGATTTTTTGCAAATTTTGACAAAAAATGCTAATTTTAATAGAATTAGCGTTAATTTTTCGAAACATTTTACAAATTTTTTCTTGAGGTACAAGCCCCCCTGAAAAGTTTTGTTCGAGGACAAGATCGAAAAATTTTTTGGGGACAAGCCCCCCCAGGACCCGACCCTATGTTAATGTATGCTTATGTTCAAAAAAGTTGTAGTCATCAGTCTTGGTTGGGAATTGCTATCATACAGTTGGGTGTGCGGGCCCCATATTATCATAGTGTCAGCTGAGACTTAAATGTTGTTTTGTTACGGTTTTGTTAGTTGAGTTCGGATAATTGTTTGAGTAATTTCGTATGTTTTGATGAAAAATGTTGTTTAGTAATTTAGTGTAAATTCAAGATTATAAAGTATCGTGTTAATCTGCTTAGTTTTAATTAGGGTTTTATTAGTTAGGCACGAGGAGGAGCGGTAGGCATACACTACCGATTGTGAACCTGCATAGTAATTAGTCAAGTCTCTTTTATTAGTAATAAAGTACAAGCACAGACAATAACTCTCTTTTTACAAATTGGCGACCGTGAGATGCGGTAAATGCCTATTTTTCGCCTCCTCATACTCGTGCCAGATCAAAACAGTTAGCTGACAAAGTTTCTCTTTTTGATAAATTGCCTGCTTTTCATTCACCTGAAGTTGAGGATAATTTTGATATGTCTCAGTCTGCCGCTGTCCCCGCAGTTCGGGAGTTGGGGAAACCTCCCCCAACCAACTACGAGTTTGGGGGGGGGGCTCCACGTCCATCGTTATCTGGGTTGGGTCGGGGCTTGCCTCGTCCCTCCCCAGTGGCCCCAACACCCAGTTCCGCTGTTGTAACTGTGCAAAATTCATACAGTTCGGGGGTGGGCCGGGGGAAGTCTCCCGGTTCCCACTACTCGGCCCAGTTGGGTCAGCCCTCACCGGGGGTGGCCCCAAATTCAAATATTCAGTCTGTAGGTGTGGGGGGTTATGCTTGTATGTTGCATCAAACTTTTGGGGGGCCTATGGTTGCAGTCTCAGAGCAGTCACCCATGCCGGTTGGGGGGGTTGCTCCCCCCACGAGTGTAGTCCCTCCCCCCCAAATCTCAGAGAATCTTGCATCGGAGGTTCGGGCTCAGTGGGCTGGTGTCGACCCTACAACTGTTCGAATCGTGCGTGAAACGACTGTTCAGAATATTGAGGGGGCAGGTCCCCACTTAGTTTCTCGTTACGGTGTGTCGGTCCCGTCGGAAACTCGGGTCCGTCCTGTAGGAGCTATTTCGGCCGAAAATTCTGCAGAAACTTCTGTTCAAGCAGTAGGGTCTCAAATTGTTTCTCGTTTTGCACTACCGGCTCCTTTATCGGCAGATACGTGTCAGTCTGATTTTCCGGCTGGGAGGGCTCTTCCTGAGGGGGGAGGGGCTTTGCCTCTCCCTCAGATGATACGGTTGTGCAGGCTGGTACGGGGGGGAACAAAATTTGGCAGTCCCTTCTGGTCAGCCCGTGATGAATGCCACCTCCCAGTCCTCCAACGAACGATTCATCGACAGTGCTTATCAGAGGGTCTTGAGTCCCAACCAAAATTTGGGGGACCCCCAAGGAAATTCTCAGGGATTGACCGGCGTTGTGACGGGTACGCATGATACCCACCTGATTCCGCTGGGCTATGCTGGAGCGATTTATACGCAGTCTGCCCCATTGAATCAGCCGGTGGTTCTCTCAGTTCCGCAGGATAATTCTTCTGAATACGCATACCCCCAGTCCCAAATTCCAGTGCCGACTCCCCTCCCAGTGATGACGTCTGGTCCCCGAATTGATCCAAATTTAATTATGATCCGATCAGATTCACAGGATTGCATTCCAGTGCCGCCGTGCTCACATGACGCAGTCGGCATTCCGGGACCCTACCCTCCAAAATCTCCTGATGAAATTTATCCTGTTGTACCGGATCCAGCTACCCTAAATCCGCCTATGGTGTCCCCTGAATTTTATGTCCGCGACCCTGGGCAAGGAGGTCCCTCCTACCTGACCCTGCGGCCGAATACGTACGGCTATCATTTGTATCAGGGGGCGTGTATGGCTGGCCCTCAGCCCGGGTTGGAACGCCACATGATTCAGGTCCGACGTATTCCTGACCCGTCGCGCGAAAAAGTGGACCAGTATGCGCTGAAATTACCTAAGACATTTCAATATGACGTTTTGGAGAGACAAGTCCATGAGAATCCTACTGTTCATGAATTGGAACGTTCGGGCATGTGGGATCCAACCCGGCAGGATCTACAAGGACCAATACCGAATCCGTACATGCCTGGGCCGGCGCCCCCTGGTCCAAATGCTGATGCCTACTATTTGGCCGCAGAAACGGTAGCACATACCCAGACTTGTGACTATGTGGCCCAACATCAAGTGGTTACCCCTGGCCCGGGGCCCTCGGCCCCTGTGCGGCCCCAAAACTTGGTTTGGATCCCGGTGGCGGGTGCAGGCCAGGGGTTGGGAGGGTCCCCCAGGGGACTATCCGCCACTGGTCCAAAATATGGGTCAGAATGTGGGGTTTGCCCAGAATCCTGCAGTTCAGCCTACGAGGTTTGTCTATCCTCAACAACGACCTGTGCTACAACCTCGGATCCCTCAGGCTCAGATGATAAATCCTCCACCTCCCACGCCTGTTCAATTGGTTCCCAGACACCCGGTCCCTCGGTTGACGGCTGCCCCGGGAGCCAATTCTCCAAATCCCCCTCCTCCTCCGCCTCCGGTCGTCCGACCTCCCCTGCTGAGAGCGGTTCTCCCGGCTCCTGCGCCAAAGGTCGCCCCACAACCTGTTTTGTCGACTCAAACGTACGTATCCCATCCAACTCCGTCGACAATCCAGGATTCTTCAGTGGCCAAGCATGATGCTTCGCTTTACAGAATGTATATTGATATCTTACGTGACATTCCTCGATTTGACCCTGATCGGATGTACTTGGAGGATTGGCTCCCCAATTTCAAATCTGCGGCAGCTATTCATAAGATTCCATCAGAGTAATGGGCACGGCTGCTATTCAATAAGCTAACTGGAAAAGCTTTGATTTACGCTTCCCGTTGTGGACCTGATGTCGCAGATACATTTGAAGGATTCGTCAATTTGCTGAAGTCCCAATTTCCTCGACTACAACTGTCAATCCGGGATAGGTACGTATCATTTGCTAGGAGGGTCCAGCGTCATGGGAAGTCGGTACGTAGATATATTTCGGAGTTGCAGGCCCAAGCCATTTCCATTTGGCCGGATGATGCCTTGGAACGCGAACAGCAATGTGTCCAGCAACTTTTTGCTGGAATCACGGACAAGACTTACATCAGTGCCTTGGCTCCGCTTTTCATTGACCACGCCCCCACCATGGATCAAATTTTACGTATAATTGACAAATTGGATTCCCGGGACTCAAGACCTTCGGAAGAGGATAGCCTGTGCTATGCAATGCCTTTGTATCAGGTATCGGCTGATGATATGGTCCAAAATGATTCCAATCCAAATTCCAAGCCTGCCGTGGAAAAACCCAAGGACTTGGCGGGTGGAATCCGCATGGAACTACGGGAAATGCGCGATTGGGTGGAACAGCAGATCCGGGACCGGTTCAACCAGATGGAAGAAGAAAGGAAAAAGCGGTTGGACCCTGTCTGTAAGTTTTGCAAGAGGAAGGGGCACCCCCCAGAAAAGTGCTGGGATAAATATCCTGAATTAGCCCCTCCAGACTATAAAGTCCGCCCTTCACCTCGGGGGGTCAACTACGTGGGGGATGGGGCGTACGTATACCCCCAGCAGTACCAGCTTGCACAGGGTTATTATCAGCCGCCAGCCCAGGCAGCCTATTATGAACAGCCTACATACATATATACTCAGGCTCAGGCTGCTCCACAGGTGGTTCAGCAAGCCTCTCAGCAGGCGTTGGTCCCAGTCCAGCAGCCAGTGCAGTATCAGTACCAGGCTCCGGTGGCCCAGCAAGCGCCCCCACAGGCTCGTGCTCCCGCCCGGGCGCAGGCGCCTGCGGTGGTGGCTTGCGCGGGGACACCGGTGCAGGTGGCGCAACAGTCGGCTGTTCAGGTTGCGGCGGTACAGGCGGCTACTAGGCCCGGAGCCCAATCAAAGCCCGGAGCCCGCTACCCGGCCCGGCCCAAGGCCCGGGCCCGCTCCTTGGCCCGGCTTCAAATCCCTGGGCCCGGTGATAGGCCCGGGCTCCAAAGGCCGGGGGCCGATGTTATCAAGCATCTCAACCCGGGTTGAAACCCCAACCCGGGTTGAGATTGGGTTGAAAACTTTGACCCCGGTGTTATCAAAACCGGGTTGAAATAACCCGGGTTGAAAAAACAGGGTTGGGATTGAAATTTGGTTTGAGTTGAACCGAATTAACGCTGGCAAAAATAAGTCAACCCCAAAATATTTGATAACATCGGGTTGAGCATGGGGGTTTAGCCAACCCTAAAATTTTAGGGTTGAACCCAAAAATGGGCTCAACCCGGGTTGAACTCAACCCAATTTTGATAGCATTGGCCCCGGGCCCGCTACTAAGCCCGGTTCAAAGCCCGGGCCGCAGGAAGTCCCAGACTCGCAAACTGAGCCGCGCAGGCACGATGAGCCAGGCCGGCCCGGTGAGCCCGGCAGGCCCGGTGAGCCCGGTAGGCCCGGTGGGCCCGGCCTAAAAAACCGGGCCCGGTAGGGGAAAGGATGGAATTCAGTGGAGAAAAAGGATGAAGCTACGTCAGAAGACTATGAAGATTTGGGAGGAAGGTTCGAAAAAGCGGTGGTACCTACTTGTAGGTGATGAGATGTCAGAGATGAGATATACTGTCTTTGCCTCACTACTTGACTGCATCTTCAATAACACTGTTACGGTTATGTGGTTTCTCAAGTAGAAGCTGACAAGAGTTATGTTAGCTAAAGCTGCAATGCAGATGGAAGTTTATCCACCAAACTGCCTTGCTGGAAAACATCTGTACACTGCCTCGCAACTGTTCTCAGGACAACCGCAAGAATGGGTACCAGTTATATCAGAAAGCCCATTGTTGGTGCTACCAAGAGATTACAAGAAAGTAAGGCAGGAAGGAACGTATTTCTCAAGCTTTAGTGTCCATGCAAACTTTGTCCATAGAAGTGGTATGGGTACCAGTGTTTAGAAATTCAAATGGTGACCCAACTCAACTGAATTCACCATCTCTGGCTTTCAAACTTTAAAAATATAGCATGACTACTGTACTGCTGAATACAGTACTACTGTATCATTGGTGTACGCCAAAAGAAATGATACAATTAGTCTGCCGTAGCCTTAACTTTGGACGAAACTAGTTACATAATACCCTCTTTAATCAGAGGAATTAATTGATTATTCATTAACTCAGCATATTTCAAAACTGATTGAAGACGGTAAAGTAAAATTGAATTAAAAACTGCTAAATTCTAACTGTGCTTAGCTCCCCCATAAGCTAGGCTGGAATTTTCAAGTTCAGGGAAAATATCAAAGACAACGCATTGCTAACGTCAGAGAGTTCGCCGAATCATCAGCGAATTTATCAGAGATTCTCAGCCTGCCGGAAAATTCAGATTCCTGCCGGAAATTCGGTGTCCGTTCAAAACGTCTAAAGTCAAAATGTCTAACGTTCATAACGACTACCGACGAAACGTCTAACGACGAAACGTCTACTGACAAAACGTCTAATTTTTCTAAAATTGTGTCACACGTTCAAAACGTCTAAAATCATTTTTTCAAGAAAGCGAATCAGGTTTAATGTTATTTTGAAGTAAATGTATTTTCAAAACACATTAAATTAAACTCTACGTCTACATAGTTTATTGTTTGATTTTAAGTTATGTTTAGTATTTAAATATTTCTAAAAAGCCAGGGTATGCAAATGGCTTGAAACATTTATAAAATTTACAATTTACAATTTGCATTACAATTTACAATTCTAGAAATTTTAGAACTTAAGCGTAAAATTAATAAGTAATAAGCAATCAGTGAAATCAGTTGCACCATCTTTACTGATTACAGTCAGTAATCAGAAAATTAGTATTCAGTAAATAATCAGTGAATAATCAATGACTGGTTGAATACTGAAGCTAATGCATAAGATAAGAAATATATTTGAGACAATTCTAGAACTTCAAATTGAAGATTTGGCAAGACCTGCCACCCACACCATAAGTGGCCTATTCGAAAACTTTCCCAGACCCACACAAAATGATTAAAAAATAATCACTTAAATTTCGGAAAGTTTAGACGTTTTGAACGTCTGACACAATTTTAGAAAAATTAGACGTTTTGTCAGTAGACGTTTCGTCGTTAGACGTTTCGTCGGTAGACGTTATGAACGTTAGACGTTTTGATTTTAGACGTTTTGATAGGGAACCGGAAATTCAGATTTATCTATCAATTTAGATATTTAACAAGTTTGAGGCTGCTTCTCTTGCTGACGGAATATCAAGTTATGAGCCTCAGGATTCGATTTTATCAACAGGTAATAGAACAGAAAGTCTCATTGCTATTCGAAGCTTTACTGAGTATCCATTGAAAATAAAAATTTGGATGAAAAACTTGCTTATGCCGAAGACAGTTTGAAGTTCAGGGGCCACTTATTTTTTGTTTTACGCGAATAGAACTCTGGTTGTAGCATAGGCCCAACTTTGAACTAACTTGAGAACAGATTGAGTGTAAGGTTCATTTATAAAGCTATACCTGTTTCTACAGAACCGATACATACGCTTTGTGATCCGAAACCTTAATCGAAACGCACCTTTAAACTTACCTTATTTTAGCCTGGCAATAAAGTTAGCTTGTGAAAGTTAACAGACTGTGAAAACCACAGCTATATACGTTGTGAAGCAACAGTTAAAAGCACTATATACAAGAATCGAGTATCACCTAAATTTCAGCACTTTTTATGGTCTGCAAAGAAGGACTGGTCATGTGGAGCTTACAATTGTAGCTATTCAGGTTTTCGAACTGCGTTTCATCAATCGTATCCTTGCATTCAAATGCACTGCATCTGCCAATTTTAAAACCTTTAGAAGGTTTTATAATTGGATTTAATTTGTGAAGGTTGAGGACGTCACTTCAACTTAACCAGCTCAAATAGCAGGATGCAGTACAGACTTTTAATAGTAAAATATAATAGGCTGAAAACATCAAACTAAATAGATACAGTAAGATTATCACCAGCTTAATAAATAAAACTATGGTCTACAGAAGCTTCCAGCAAGTGATCCAGTATTTCTGAGGTGTCTAAGTTTCGAGCATCAACAATGGGTGTTTGACCGGCCTCATTTTTCTTTGTAGGATCAGCGCCAAACTGGAGGAGTTTCCTTGCTAAATTCCAACTTTTAAAATTTTGAAATTATAAACTGAGGCTTCCAACGCAGGTCAAGGAAAATTGAAAATTCATTGGTTCCGATGTTGACAATTCGTAAACTACTGGGTTGTTCAACAATTGTAACAATTTATTCTTAATACCATTGTACGGAATATTAAAGAACATTAGAGCCTTTAGTTCCAAAATTTGCCAGCACAGGCTCTATTGATAAATAGATAGACAGGCAAAAGCGAATCATTCAAACTGGTTAATTCCGGTTATTTCTGAAACTTGCACCATATTGATATAGTTTCGGAAAGCACCTCAAACATTTTTGCAGTCTATTGATATTGTATTTTGCATCTGTTGCGCCTGTGCTCCACGTGAGCCATTGTCCAAAACTCATTTTATAGCACCAACTACTCAACTTGTGCAAAAACCAAAATTGGCCTCTGTACTACTACAACACCTGTATCCTACTACTATTCTTCCCCATTCTCTAGGAGTAAAGATATCACTTCGGCTAGACATTTATTTAGTGCAAAGGCGTGAGTTTCCCAAGTGCGACAGCTTTCAACGCGTTTTTACTGATTTCGTATTGCCCAGTTTTGTGCCAAAAAGTCTTTCCCTCGTCGGTTTCTCGTTTAATGGCAACTCCAGGCAGCAGCAGTTGAGTTGCTTCCACAATTAAGGCACCTTATATATTTTTGGAGTTAGAGTCCACTCCACACCACGTGGGTGACATTAAAACTTTGAGGTAAAATGATTTTTGCTGCCACAAAGTTGTTGTACACGCTCTGTTCCTAGTCTTTTATGTTATTTGCGGAAGCTTGTTATTTTGTTTGTTCATGTTAGGATTGTGTATTCCGCCAGAAATAGACATTTATTTGCTGTGAAGCCTCCCATCTTGAATTGAATTGCGTCAACTCCGCTTTGGTTCTATTCCCTAACCAGTATTCCGTTTTCAAGTATACGATTGGTTTGCATTTGATGTTTTTGCAAACTGTCATGTTTTAGACTAGAATTTGAGCAAATTCAAAGCAGGCGAGTTTATCAAACATCTATCAAACCACCGGTTTATTTGAAGCATATTAACTTTTTACAAAGCTAAACTGTTCTTTTATCATTTAGGTATCGGAGAAGACGTATTCCTACTTTATTTTCTAGTAGATATGATTTCCAATTCCTGATTCTACTCCGCACGATCCATTAGTTCGTGTAGTTCCCACTTAACTGAATCGTCTACATTAGAAAATGATGTGTCTAAAAACAAAACCAAAAAAATTAGTGAAAAAGTATCGTTGGCCTCCTTTAGCTTTAGATTATGACTTTCCCGTATTGACCCCAGGGCAGTCACAAGGTGAAATCTAGGAACAGGCTGGTAAGGTTTTTTGCGAATGTACTTTGCTAATCTTAGTTGACGAATAGACACTTAGTTCTTTAGTAGCATACAGTGTTGTAGTAGTACAGACTACAGAGGCCAATTTTGGTTTGCACAAATTGAGTAGTTGGTGCTATAAAATTGAGTTTTTTGGACAGTGGCGCACGTGGAGCACAGGCGCAACAGATGCAAAATACAATACCAATATAGACTGCAAAAATGTTTGAGGTGCTTTCAGAAACTATATCAATATGGTGCAAGTTTCAAAAATAACCAGAATTAACCAGTTTGTAAGGATTCGCTCTTGTCTTCTTTTCTATTTATCAATTTAGTCTGTGCTGGTAAATTTTTTCACTAATGGCTATTATGCTCTTTAATGTTCCGTGCAGTGGTATTCAGAATGACTTGTAACAATTACTGAACACTCCAGCGTTTTACGAATTGTCAACATCGAAAGCAAAGAATTTTCAATTTTCCTTGACCTGCGTAGGAAACCTGTAAAAATTTCAAAATTTCAAAATTTGGTCGCTGACCAATCAAATGATTGACACAAAATCCCGACACTATCTTATTTTATTATTTCAAGCCTTCAAATACTGCAATCTTTGAGTTGCTTTTGAAAACGCAGTGAGAACAATCCAAAGGCGAACTTATTCATTTAGAGTTTCAGGAAGAAAATTTCTAAAAAGATTGTTTTGACGTAACACGGTCAAAACATCAGAATTAAAGCAAAGGGGAAAAATACATCAACTTCCTTTTTTGGAAATTTTGCCTTCTTCAGTTCTGGGTACATGAGATTGGAAGCCTTATCAAGTCGTACCGGCTGGACTGGATTTTGAATTCAAGCAGAATTACTTTGTCAAAATGGTACCAAATGCAAAAGGCTCTCTGTAGGTTGGCTTTCGTAATCTCCATTTTGATTTCGCATTGTACTGAGTCTGTAGCTATTCCCTTGCCATCACCATAGGAAACTAAGCTATGGGAGGGCAAAATAAAGCTGTTGTGTAAATTGTAGCTTTGGTCATTAATACGCACACGTAAGGGAAGAAGCAACGCAAAGCAAAGTGCTACTGTCGACTTTAAAGTAGCTTAGCTTTCGTGCTGCTAAGGTGACGCCCATTGCTACTGGTAGCTAATAGCTCAAGATACACTTTCAGGCATATTGAGGGCCTTCAACTAAGCCCGAATTTATAAAGTTCTGACTACGGAAGGTTCCTAGGATGTAATCATGTGTCACTCCAAGTCGGCTTATTTCTCCCATATTCCCATAGCCCGGGAACTTTCAATTTATAGTAAAACGATTAGGTATCCTCACGGATATCTTTTCTAAAATTTAAAATTTTTTGGGGTCTTCAGAGCTTTCAGAACACATATGTAATAGGTGTGTATTTTAGTGAGTTTATTTTAATGTGAAATTTTGGTGAGAATGATAATTTTAGTGAGAAATGTGTGTTATGTAAATTTATGTTGAAACCAGTTTGAAATTGTTCGTTTTCTATGTTAAACCGCGTGGTGTTTTATTCAGTCCACTTAGCTGCTAGGTGGCGCTGTTTGTCTTTTGAAGTTTCTCTGGATGCGCGCTGAGCATCCCGTCTGCAAAGGGGGAACTCAAAATGGACCAATCAAAATTCACCAGGCTCCTTTCTCAGCATCTCTCTTAAAAACTAGTCAGTCTTAGCTTTTGTCTCTTTAGTGCGCGGTTGTGTTTAGATTTTAGCTTCCCTGTCCCATTATTTGTTGCGCGCTCTCTCACTTTGGATTTTCATTGGCCAGGTACTAGTAAGTGTATGCTTTTCTCTTTTATTTCTTTGACTCTAAGGCGACCTTAAGAGTCCAGTCTAAATTTGATTGCATTGTGTTTTATTTCATTTACTAATTAATAATTGTAGTTTATTTTCAGGAGAGGGTTAGAATGTATTGTTTTATGTTGTTGATAGCCGCGACGGCTTAGGGAAATATGTTTGAGATAGTAATTTTAGAAGGGGTTTTCATATTTTTGGGAGTTGAATCTTGAGTGTGTAGTTCTTCCTGTATGCGTGCCTAATTTCTAGTTCTGTCCTGTTTAAAATTTTAATACTTCTTAGAATCTGTATTTGTTTGACTTTGCTCTGTTTTGTAACTTTGAATGATGAATGTTTTTCTGTCAAAATTTTATATATTGGCCTGTACTTATTTTCGGGAGTCGCTCCCTTTGCTTATGTTCTATTAAATGCGGTCTCAGTAGCTGAGCCATCAGGGTATATTTAGTTAGGTTTTTATTAGAACTGCATATTCGGTAGGTAGGACTCTGAGTTATTTCCAAGTCTAGGTAGGCTAATTATTTACTGAGCGTGTATTTAATTTAATCAAAGTTCCTTTAGTATTTGAGTAGTTAGTTCTTGTCCCTTTAGCCAGTCTTACCAGCCAGGCGTAGTTCATTCTTGGCGAGATCCTGCACAGGTCGACTGGAACATAAGTCTCCTCCAGGTTCGTCGTTTCCATACGCGCACAGTTTCCACCCGTAAAGTTTGGTTGTCTATACACTTCCAACTTTACACATACACATTGTAATTCTTGAATTGAATTGAACTCATTGAAGTTTTACATCTTATCTATTTCTAATTTGCTGTTTTTAGAGCTAAACGATGACTTATCTACTAATCTTGCTGTTCTACTCAACTTCGATCACTCAGATTAACTCTCGCCGTTAGTTTGCAATGATGGGATTATGTCATACATAAAATAGTTGTGGTAGCAGCTTCTTTCATCGTTCTATAAATACTGGCTGAACTAAATATTTTTCAGCGAATCATTAGTCCTATATCTATGCTTTTGTTATAGAATGTTACCCTCCAGAGTGGCCCTATATTGGTGATTATGGTTGCATACATGTTGCAACAGCTTACGAGCCAGACCCTAGAATATGTGAGAGAGCAACGGGAAAAGACCCAGTTTGGCGAAATCAAGACCATTACAATGAAATAATCGAATTTATGTAAGGTTCAATGCTGACAGAGATAATGAGAACAGTTTCTGAAACTTGGTCGGCATTACCTGCAATAAGTTTAGAACGTCAGTTTTTTAAGCAATGTTTTTCTTCCTCGCTAACTAGAGTCTGGAATAGTCGAAGTGTGCACTAAAAACAGCCCACAAGCGGTAAAAGTTAGCTAGAAATTATGCAAACGTTGACGCTACACCGCTTGAGAGAAATTGTTGGTGTCATAGGCTAAATATTGAAAATCGATCATTGAAAAAACCGATGGAAAAAGTACATCCTTTGAGAATGGTCTGTGGGTGCAAATTTTCAAGAGTAATCAATTGCGGTCAAAACACTGATTTTAAGGTGGTGATTTTTAGTTATTAAATATTGTTATCATGCTGCATAAATCAAAGTGGTATTTGATGTTACAATCTTTTTTGGCGCTGTAACATACTGTCGGCGCAAATCTAGCTTAAAAAGTGGACGTTTCCGTTCTGAACAAATTTTTCTATTATTGCAAGCTAGACATTGCCTAATAACGATTTCGGCATTTTTCGAATATTGACCAGCGTCTATCCGCGCGACATGGCGAAGGCGCGACAAACGGTTATTAGCGCGACATAGCAAAGGCGCGACTTAGCTAAAGCGCGACATCTCAGCTACGCGCATTGGCGAAGGCGCCACAACAACACCACTAGACGTTAATTTAGTATTGTTTTTATTGGTGGTTAATTTTCTATCTTCCTCTGACTAAACACAGAACTTCTTAGTTTAATGTCGTGATTCATTATTAATTAATTATTATTTATTTATTATTTTCTGCCATTAATAATTAATTAATAATGAATCACTACATTAAACTAAGAAGTTCTGTGTTATAAATAAATAATATTCTGTGTTATAAAGTTAGAAATAATACTAAATTAACGTCTAGTGGTGTTGTCGCGCCTTCGCCAATGCGCATAACTGAGATGTCGCGCTTTAGCTAAGTCGCGCATTTGCTATGTCGCGCTAATAACCGTTTGTCGAACCTTCGCCATGTCGCGCTTTCGCCATGTCGCTGCAATGAGAGCACCCCATCCAAAGGTTTTGCGGATCTGTTAAAATAAGTTTAATGTTTCAGGAAACGTAACAACGTCAAACATTCTTGGCTTGGGCTAAAATTTGTCGGTCAAGGTAATTGCATATTGTGTTGGACTTTAATTGTATAGTCGTTGACAGTGTTTGAGAAAGAACGGCCAAAAGAGGCCTTCGATCTGACGACGGCCGGCAACCTCTAGCGTCATCCGGACGATGCTGTTCGTTAACAGCGGGTCTGCGGCTGGCCAACCAGGAGCCAGTTTTATGAAAATGTTCTCGAGTTCTCGAGTCTATTCGTTAAACTACGCTGGAGGTTTTCGTGATCTGCAAGCTGTATTGCGACTCATGAATAAGTTCGAGTTCTCTAATCGAGTTCTCTTGTCGATTTCGACCAGAGAAATTTTTGCCAACTTGACATCTACTCGAGAAATTTTTGAAAATCTAAGTTTATAGATTTTTCTTCCCTGTTCAATAATTTGCATAGTTGTAGTTGACCAAATAAATCGCCATAAAATCGTTCTAAAGATGCATTTTAATATATTTTTTTAAAACAGAAGAGGTTGTTATCTGTCACTGAAAAGTAACTATTCAAGAACGTGAGAACTCGATAACTCGAGAAATATTTTTATGAAACTGGTCCCCAGGTGTACCAGATTGGTGGTTTGTACTGCTGACTGTTGTAGCCGTAGGCTTGGAAGCTGTTCTCAAACACGAGAAAACAACACAACATTAGCCATTGCCTTATAGTAACATTATTTCAAATAAATAGGATGTTAACATTCTGTATAAAAAGTTAGATAGTGTTCACATAAGACACAAATGCACAACGAATGATATAATTCAGTATATAGTAGTCCGGCTCTGAACTGTATGGAGATCTGTGAACACTGAACAATCTAGAAATAAGTAAATACTTTCAGTGCAGAAAACGTTAAATAAACAAGTTTTATTATGCATAATATCATGTTTCAAAATCAAATATAATAAATCAAATCAAATAAAATTATAGATATTATGGTTACTGGGAGCGAAAATGCTGTTTGCCCAACTGAAAAGGTGCCTTGGCTCCCAGGAGAACCAAGTCTAGAAGACGCGGAAGGCAATGACATTTGCCTAGAAATCAGAGAAAATAACGGAGAATTGGGGGTTGGAACGATTCAGTGTGGAGTTACCAAAGACTACGCTAAAGATAAATGGGGGAATACCTACACCCTATGTCAGCTTGACGGGTTTGATCGGAATAATCCAGCAGAAGTTTGTCAGTAACAGTCGAATTTGCGATAATCATCAGTTTGTCAACTTATCATCATTTATCAAATAAACCGGATTTCGAGTTATGCTGATGAGCACACAACTCAAACAAAGATTGATCGCACTTTTTGTTGTCACTTGTACCAAGAGTCCATGATTTTCTCCTATATATTAGAAGAAGAGTAAGCCACTAGAGGGCTCCTTTTCTTGGCATTGCGTAACGGTGCTCCGACCACAATACGCGAATGTTCCCCCGTTTGGGGGGGGGGTCGACAGGTATACCCCCCTGCGTTTGGTGGGGGGGTCGCTGAAAGGGGTCCCCGTTTGGGGGGGGGTCGCTCAAGTAAGCTAAGTTTTGCTCATTCTGATTGGCCGTTGGCGACCCTCCCCCAAAAGGGTACCTCTTTCAGCAACCCCCCAACGGGTACCCATTTTCGAATAGAACAAAAACTATCGTAATCCTCTGCTCTACCCCACCCACCAAACGGAGGGGCGTTTCTGCAATCTGATTGGCTGTTGGCTACCTCCCCCCCCCTCACCAAACGGGGACCTCTTTTCTGCTACCCCCCCCCAAACGGGGGAACATTCGCGTATTGTGGTCGGAGCACCGTTACGCAATGCAGTGAAGAGAAGCCCTCTAGTGGCTTACTCTTCTTCTTAATAATAGTGCAATTATGCACTCTTGCTTGTACGCTAGGTAGGTACCAAAGCTGATGAAATGCGTAACGGTCCGATCAACATATATTCCCAAGAGATCCAATATTAAAAATCAACATTCGCGTGAACTGCTAAACGTTGAAAACACCACACAAACTAGGTCACAATGTCTGACTGAGTTATAATTACTACTACTTAATACTCGGTTATTTGGTTAGAGCATTCCGTTGTCGATCAATCAACTTAGGGGAAGGGGTCGCCGGGTTAAAAATTTTATAGTCTCCGATTTAGCTCATTTTCACAAGCACAACCGGTTCACACTATTGAAAACTGGCTCAGGCACAAGCACAAGCACAACCACAACGCAGAGTTTAATTAAGTTTAACTTTTCGCACAAGCACAACGCCTGCAGCCAATGAAAATTGTTTTGCACTATGCAGAGAAGGCGTGGCCCTGTATATCAAATTATATTGGCTATGCTTGTGCCCTAGTGTGAACGTTTTCATCTTGTGCATGTGCTTGTGCTTGCGCTTGTTCTTGTGCTTGTGTCTGTGCTTGTGCTTGTCGCTATTGTGAACCGGCCCTTAAACACCATGGATTGCAGTGCGACTTAGCATACGCCTTCCTTTCATGTGTGAAAATTGGCACACCTAGTTTGGTTGGAATATCTCGGCTTTCACTCAACTTATGAACCATTATATCCAAAAACTTGAGAAAATGACGAATCTAATTTAGTAAAATGGTTTAATGAATGTCAGGACATGGACAGATTTCGAGAATTTTATTTCGTATCTTCATTCGCTATCGCTGTAAACGTATCCGAATCTCCGGATCATTTATTTCTCAGGCAACCTCAATGGCTTTCACACCGGCCATATTTACTTTCGATGGATTAGATCCGAAATATAGAATTTTTGTTACCAAAGTGCCTACTAATTGTTCAGAATACAAACTACATGATTTGCATAATGGTAGTGTTGTTTCAGCAGCTGAAACTGAAACTGAAACCTAGTTTCAGCTTGTACATGTTTCAGTTTCAGTTGCTGTAACTGAAACTGAAACTGAAACCATGACAGACTTGGAGCTGAAACTGAAACTTAGTCGAAGTGAGAGCTGAAACTGAAACTTAGTCGAAGTGAGAGCTGAAACTGAAACTAAAACTGAAACTGAAATTAAAATCACTTTTGAGCTGAAACTGAAACTGAAACTAGAACAATTTCGGAGCTGAAACTGAGACTGAAACAGTTTCAGCTCCCCACTAAAGACTGAAACTAGTTTCAGCTCTCGCTGAAGCTGAAACTAGTTTTAGCTCTCGCTGAAGCTGAAACTAGTTTCAGCTCTCGCTGAAACTGAAATAGGTTTCTTTCAGCTCTAGCGTATGCATGTTTAGCATAGACGAGTGTTTCAAAAACTGGGTACCGTTCCCAGCTTGTAAAATTCCAGCCTTATATATAAATATAAACGTTTGACTAGTGCTTTTACTACTAAAATTGTACAGAGTGACCAAGTAAGTAACGCTGCATTAAAACGTTTGTATAATTTTAATAGTGCATTAAAACGTTAAGATTCTTGTACTGTGTGGCAATGTTTATTTGTCAAAACAAACAAAAATGTCTAATGAGATTATGTGCAACTTCAGAATTAGGAACGGTAGCAGTTAATTAATTTGATTAGCAGAGCATAAAGATAACATATGTAGATGGTAACAGAAGCTGAAACTCATTTTAGTCAGAGCTGAAACTGAAAACTATAAAAGACTTGTAGCTGTAGGTAACTGAAAACTATAAAAGACTTGGAGCTGAAACTGAAACTAAAGCTGAAACTCATTTTAGTCAGAGCTGAAACTGAAACGAAAGCTGAAACTCATTTTAGTCAGAGCTGAAACTGAAACTGAAACTGAAACTATAACAAATTTGGAGCTGAAACCGAACCTGAAACAAAGCTAAACTAAGAGCTGAAACTGAAACTGAAACTGAAACTGAAACTAATTAGCCAGCGTAAACATAAATGGTCCACTGCAAATGTAGTGCAGAACGGCTTATGTAGCTTATGAACTAAACTAAAGTCTGACCAAGAAGTCTTGGAATCGAAATGTGAGCGGCTGTCCTGAGTTATCATTTGAAGGTAGCCTATATAATGTATACATTTTTAGTATCCTCAGGCACTCTAGATTCCAAAAATCCGAAAAAGTCCTGAATTCCAGATTTCATTCACGGAAAATCTAAACTTTTTAGTTTTTCGTCCATTTTTATCGCAATCAAAATTTTGTTTTCACGACCGAATTGAGCAGACCCCGCTGCATATTTTTGTTCCTTCAAGTTTTTCACGAAAATGCACCTAATTTCCGGAATGCCGGGTTTTCAAAATTTCCGGATTTTAAAAATTTTCTTCAAGACCCACAAGCAGCGTTTTTTTTCAAAATCGGATTTAATCAAATTTTCGTCATGTTTATTTTCTGAGCGTCATTTTTATTTGTCCAACGTCAAAAATAAAGTTTTGCAGAAATGCAGTTTTGTTATGATTTTAGGCTACAATCGTAATTTTGGATGAATTTTAACCTTGTTGGCGTGTGTTGCTTCATATTTCGCATTGTCTCGCGAATATATTCTAACTTACGTACTCATCCTATCTGGTGTCTATGTATCATGTCTTTGAGCATTAACAATGACGAGAACAACTCGACACAATGTGGGGGCCCAGACGTTGAAGAAATTTTTTGCTTTTTAGATGAAATCGTCCTTTAAATCTTTAATTCTTTTCATTTTGCAGAAACAAGAAATTTTTTGCTAAACTCGCACGACATTTTACGCTTTTTCGGCTTTTGTGTACTGTGTGGGGACCACGATATAAATTTGACCTTTTCACGGCCCATTGCACTCAATTAGGACAAGTTCAATTTGAGTTTCTTTGAACAGTCTTACAGAAAAGGTCAACATTAGGTCAAACAAATGTAATTCAATTTTGGTCCCCACAGAATTCCAACCGTTACCGTAAGAGGTAGTATGTCCGACTTACTCTAGCAATTAAGAAATTACTTTCACTTAATAATATCCAGTTGCAATTTGTTGAAATACCATTAAGCTTAAACTCAAAAAAACGGTTTGATAATTCGGATCAATTGAACTTTATCCCCGGGGCGCACTTAGGGGGGGCGGGGGGCGGCCGCCCCCCCGCCACGATTCGAAGGTAGGAAAAATTAAAGAGAGAAAGAGGACAAAAAACCAAAAAATTTCGCGCCTTCGGCGCGAATTTTCCAGTTTTTAACGGCATATTTATTGCATTTATGAAGAAAAAGCTTGGAATGCATCCGACTTTTCGGAGAAAATTACCATTTTTGCCTAAAAATGTCAAGAATTTCAAAAATTTTCTCAGTTCTTCAGTATGAAAAGAATTGAAGATTCGAAGACCGATTTTATTGCAAAAACAAAAAATTGGGGGCTCTCCCCCCCAGACCCCCCGGTAGATGAACGACTATTTCGAAATCTGACTTGTGCACCTGGCGAATGCAAAAACTTTTTGAGACTCAACTCCCCTCTTCTAAATCCCGGGTGCGCCCTTGGTCGGCGCAAAATTTATTCGATTTTTGTTTAATTTACGCTTATTTTTGAATTTTAAACCTGGTTTTCAAAAATTTTGCCCCCAGACCCCCCAAATTTTTTTGAGGTCCGCCCCCCTGAAAAAATTTCCTAAGTGCGCCACTGCCCGCCAGAATTAAAACCTGTCTAAAAGGACCAATTCATTGTCATTCTATCCAAAAATTTGGTAAAAACGTTGGAAATGTACGTATGTATATACGCGCTCACGAAATTTTGTTGACATGCCTTTTTTCTGTTTTTTCCTGTTTGCTTTTACTTACCTTCAAATTGCAACGACAGAGCTGCCCTCCAGATCCATCCCTAGCAGTTTAACATTTGTGCAATAAACGTTCTTAAACATCCTATCCTGGTACATACGTATATACAGGCCCGCACCCAGAATTTTGAAAAGGGGGGCCAAGGTAAAACGCAAGGGGTCTGGGGGGCGGAGCCCCCCATAGGTTGAAGAATTTTGGCATTTTTGCCAAAAAACAGAACATTGGACGTTTATTTCTTGCAAAAAGTGAATTATCGCGCGGAAGGCGCAAAAATTTCTTAAAAATAGCTGTTTTTGCCATAAAAATAGCAAAAATTTTCCATTTTGTCATCCCAAAAGGGGGGTCTAGACCCCTTGAACCCCCCCTGGGTGCGGCCTTGCGTATATATAAGCTCTCATTCCATTCTAGCTGAGATAATCCGAAGAGTAGGTTTTTAAAAAAAATATTCAGCGAAATTGGTATGAGAAACTTGCATCAAAAAATGCAATTGAAGTATGTAGCATAAAGACTCGTAGCCTGTGGCTTTGTATAAATATATATATATATATATATATATATATATATATATATATATAAGAGATATACTGATTGACTGTTCAAACATCGTTGAACCTTAACATCACTAAGACAATATATATATATATAGAGCGGGGGTTTGGGGGCGGCAGCCCCCAAAATTTGAGAATTGTTTGAAGAATCACTGTTAAAACGTAATAGAAACTTTGCATTCATTCGAAAGTTCCTGATGAGCTGAATAAATCTTGTAACAGAACCAATGTCTGAAAATGCACCAAATTCCCGAAACTTACGAATTCAGAATTTCACTCTAGCTTGAAAGTTTTTCGTGAATTCTGATAAACAAGCTCATTTCTGCGAGTTGGGTCTATTACAAGATGCGTTCAGCTCATCAAGGGCTTTCGAAAGATACTCATATTGTGGGGTATTGGAGAAAATTTTTAAAATCCGGAAAATCCGGATTTCTCAAATTCCGGAAATTAGGTGCATTTTCGTGAAAAACTTGAAGGAACAAAAATATGCAGCGGGACCAGCTCTATTCGATTGTGAAAACAACATTTTGATTGCGATAAAAAATAGACGAAAAACTAAAAATTTTAGATTTTCCGTGAATGAAATCTGGAATTCCGGATTTTTTCGGATTTTTGGAATCTAGAGTTCCTGAGGATTCTAAAAATATATACATTATATAGGCTACCTCACATTTCGGTTCCAAGACATTTGCAGTGGACCATTATGTAGTGATGTTTACGCTGGCCTAATTAGTTTCAGTTTCACCTTCAGTTTCAGCTCTTAGTTTAGCTTAGTTTCAGTTTCAGTTTCAGCTCCAAATTTGTTATAGTTTCAGTTTCAGTTTCAGTTTCAGCTCTGACTAAAATGAGTTTCAGCTTTAGTTTCAGTTTCAGCTTTCAAAAATTTTAGATTTTCCGTAACTGAAACCCGGAATTCCGGATTTTCCCGGATTTTCGAAATCTAGAGTTTCTGAGGATTCTAAAAATATATACATTATATAGGCTACCTTCAAATGATAACTCAGGACAGACGCTCACATTTCGGTCCCAAGACTTTTGGTCAGACTTTAGTTATTATTGGCCTAAGCCTAAGCCTAATATTGCAGTTCAAATCCAGACATTTTGGTAGTTATACATATGCATATACATATACATACATACATACATAGTTATACACATACATATACATATGGTACATATGCCTCGCTCAAGGTTTCGATGTCGCGTACATATAGGACGACAAGAGGCTATGGCATGACAAATTCATCAGTTTGAAGCCTCTACCTGTAGGTATTTATTACTGCAAAAATTGCAGTGGCAAGCCAAGCAACGAGCGAGACACGGCGTTGGAACGATTTGGTAAAGCCCATTCCGGCTGTGATATGCTTCAAACTTTAAGTAACTTTCTCATACTGCTTTGTAGAGACTTGGTGTAAGAAGATAAAGTGTTCAGGAAATCAAGAGCTTCAACTTGATACAAAATTTGGCTATATTTGGAAGACTTGAAAATTAGGGCCGTGTAGCTGAATGGTTAAGGCGGTGGACGTCGGATTGGAAGGTCCGATGCTCGATCCCCACCTTAGCCATAATGATGCTACATTGTTTCCTTGAGCAAGAAACTTAGGCTACAGCTCCGCCGGTCGGATGAGGCGTAATATTGGTGGGTCCGTGTACTGTCTTGCTGGGGACAGGCACGCTAAAGAACCCTAATCCGCTTATCGATAAGAGTAGGGCACTGAGCTCCCGGCGGAAATCCCTTGGGATCAACCAGTACCCTGCAACGTGTCCGCCTACCCCCTGCGAAGGGGTGCTAGGTGCACCAGAGTCACGCACTCAAAAATGGACACACCCCCGGGTTTGCTTCTGATCCCACCCATCTGCGCTAGTGGCTTGGAGCGTCGAAAGACGCTGTGCTCCACTGCTGTACGCATGAGCACTTAATGGAGGTTAGATAACCCTGAGCGGAAAGGCCACACGACGGGCTCCCTCCAGCCTCTCACTGTGGGACGGCATCCAGGCGACATAGCGAGGGTCATACTAGATATGACTGATGGGGAGATGCAAAGGTGGAAACACCAATCTATGCCTAGCGAGATTCCCGAACAGAGAGAGAGAAAGACTTGAAAATTTGACATTTTTTGCCCATACGTGTCCGCCATGGTATCGTAGTATGTAGCTAGCGTGAAACAGGCTATTGGCATACTTTAATACGTCCACCTTATGCCTGCCCATTAGCATTAGCAAATTTTATTGAGATACTTTAAGATTTGGCTGACTTATAAAGCAGCAAACATGAAATTTTCGAAAAATGACGATTTTTGAGGAAAAATAGAATTTCTGCTGCCAAAACTGTGAGCAACTGAAAAGCCCTGATAGGGATTGATTATATATGTCACGTTCCAAATCCGAAATTGCACAAAACTCGTTCTGTGAGGCTCAAACCTCACAAAACCCGTTCTGTGAGGCCTCTTTTCACAGAACTAGTCTTTTGAGGTTCAAATCTCACAATCTCACAAAACCCGTTCTGTGAGGCATTTTCTCACAAAACTAGTTTTGTGATATATCTGTGGTAGGAAGATAGCATTCTCAGGCAGATCGCAATCTTCCTGAAAATTGCAGGCGGATTGCAATCCGCCTAGGCTGCTGGCATTCTGCTGAAAATGTGTGCCTAGCACGCTATTTGCCTGTAATTTTCAGGAAGATTGCAATCTGCCTGAGTCGCTCTGGGCAGATTGCATTCCTAATACTTTTTGCACACGTACTTCCACAAATTTTATGGCAAAATTTCCACCCTAATTCAAACTATGCATGTAATTTTATTTTCGTTATTTTCATCCTCGGCTTTATTTTCATTTATTAGAGCAAACACCAGAGCCATGACAGTGGTGCACTTCATGTTCGCTTTGCGACACTTGCATATGTTGGTTTGACATTGACGCTTTGACGGCTTGCAGTTGCACTTGGTGTACCCCTGACCACCAGCCACAGACGCTTGAGCTACAGCCTGGCGAATACTGATTTAGTCAACAGATTCTTCTGAAATATTGCTAGCCCCAGACTTTGTCAAATCTGTGCCGCCAAACCAATTTTTTATCACACCGTGAGGAGTTCCTACTAGAAATACACCGTGATTTTCTTGAATAATACGCCCTAAAATAAATTTGTGGTCAAGCGGTCCTCTGTCAACTTTATCTACCGGAACTAATGCAGAATCTCCGACACTAAAAGTAGGCC
>JASAND010003301.1:0-27049 GCA_030248195.1 Trissonchulus latispiculum | reverse complement strand
AAGCCATCATTATATCAAAATGTATCAGAATCAATCAAAAAAAGTTCATCGGCATGAATACGGAATAACCGGCAACCGATTATTCACTCTCGACAAAATTTAATGCAGCCTGCAAAAAAATCTGAAAAATTATACTTCTTCACATATCAGTTAAAAACGTTTTCGTAAATCAAAATTAGTTTCGTGTGTTCATTAAAATGAGAAAATGTTAAGCTACATTTTGATATAAAGATGGGTTTCTTACTCTAAATAATGAATAAGGAACAAAGGTTGATGACATCAAAAACAATAAGAGTAAATTTAAAGACATTGCAAAACATTGCATTTCAAATATTCGACAAGAAGCCTTTGCCGATTATGAATAATCGGCAAAAAAATCTTGCCGATTATGAATAATCGGCAATTTTACATATTCAGCATAACATATACATTGCTGTGGTTTGCTTCAAAGGCTGATCTGCTATAAATGGTCAAAGCTTAATATGCACACATTTTTTGGTCGTACTATAAAAACAAATTCTTGCAGTTTCCACTGGAACTTTTCATATGTCACCACTGCTTGTTCAATCGCCCCAGAAATATGCTGCCTCAGGCAGGTCTTAAATCCATGACTATACAAGTAATTATTTTGTTAATTAATTATTTATAATTTTTATTATGAAAGTAACTATTAATTAATTACAATTAATAATGAGCTTGAACTACATTGTCTACGAACAGAACAAATTTAAGCACTAATAACAGCAATAATAACATTGCTTTAACAGTTATTAGCAGTAAATATACACTCATAACGCATTGCTTTGTACATTACAGTTTGTTCTAAACAGCCATTGCTGCAATATCAGGAAAATCGATAGTCAGCGCCATTATCTTCTTACAAAATCGTTTGTGGCCCGGTATGACCGAATTGAAATAGTTTCCGTAAAACTCTTCTTGGTTTCTTTGGTTGCATGCTTTCTAGATCTTCTTCCGAGATAATTCTCAATGTAGGGAACGTTTCGAAATCTCCAGTCCAGAAAATGAATTTAATCCGGAATTAAGATCTTTCGAGCGGAGCCAGTAATCATCAGGAATACACTAAACATCAAAAATAAACCAGTCATATTGTATAAAGTCAAATACGTCCCAAAAGGAAGAAGAATTAGGAAATCGTTGTCCGTCCCGGCCCTTTTAAGGACATGAAACAGGAATTCCACAAGGTTTCTTTCCACGTACTCTTGTTTGTACAGTCAACTGAATTCAGCGTCCATTGTTAGTTTTTCCTTGACAGATTTATTCCGTGTTTGAATCGAGCCGGGAGAGATCTCATCTCTTACAAAAAGAGCGCTGGAGGAATCACAATAATAGACTAAATCAACGAAACTGCTAGGCTTCTAAATTTTTCCGATTTCTTCAATTAATAAGAGTACACTAACTTTAATAATTCTAAAGGGATCTCTGAAGGATTTCCTCTTCGCTCCCTAATGAAGTATGAATAATCTGTTCACTGAAGTCAATCTAGAATCGACCATGAGACAATCTAGAATTTCTCACTGGGAAGTAAATTTTTAATTTTCGAAATGGCTAGAAAATGCGAAATGTTGCGAATTCCCGGCAATTTTTAAGCAGAACTTTGCAATATTGCAATTGAAATTATGTTTGCATTTCAATATAATTATATCAATGTTATATGTTAATATTCCTTCCTGAGTATCTGGAAAGACATAAAGATGACTCAAAATAGAATGACTTCAGCAATTTTCAACCAGAAATGTTGAAATTTGGTATGTAGGACTTTCGCACAAAGGAACATTTTCCTGAAAAACTCTCTTGTTAGTTTTTGGTAGCATGTACCAGTCTTTCTGGACATATAAAGGGTACCCTTTGAAATTGCACGGGAAATTTCAAAAATATTTTTCACGAAAAATATCTCATTATTCCAATTTTAGAAAATATTTATTTTATGGTAGCCATCTTGAAGCCCTCTTGAGATATAATGAAAACAATTTCGCTTTCTACTTTTTTGGCAAGACTTTAGAGTTTTAATAGTACTTGTATAACATGAAAAAGAGAAGAGAAAGAAAGAAAGAAAAAGACAAAAAGAAAATGAGGTAAACGCGGGCCAGCAGGCGTTGCCCGCGGATCTCCGTAGAGATACAACCAGCATTTACATCAAGAAAATTAGGTACTTCGTTCTTTGCCTAGTTAATACACGATGCGTGCTTTCACGGATCGTGTATTAACTAGTCAATGCTTTACTATTAAACCATGAACAATACTATTTGTAAGTAACGTCACAATGCGAGAGAGAGAGAGAGAGAGAGCAGTAAGCAGAACGACTAAGAAAGAGAAGACTGATTTTTTATAATTTTTCCGATATTTTTATACTGCTTTCTTATTAAAATTTTAGCGTGAGACAGGATGTTAAAATACGAAGAGTAAACAATAAAATCACAAGAATTAACTACATGGTGCCACTAAGCGACCAAGAATTGATAATAAGTTTTCTGCTAAATGGAAGCTTAGTGAAAATAACTAAAAATTGTCAGATTATTCCTCCCTAAAAAGGAAACTTGTTCTCAAGTTCAATTTTAACGGCAATACAGCTGCAGCTGAGCTGGGGAATAAAAGTCAGTAAGACACGGCCCAGTTGCAGTTGTCCGCGAGGTGTTAGGTGATATCATCTGTTTGCAGGAATTTGCTTCACATATGAACGGAAGCGTTGACTGACAAGATGCAGAGCTGTTTACGGTGTTTATAGCGCGAGAAATGGCTAGGTGTAATAGCGTTGATTGTCCCTTGAGATGTCATTTCGAGGAGTCGGCAAAACGATAAAAAATTTTGCGGAACTAGCGAAGGCGAGAGCAGACATGTGCAGTAGGGGAAGTCCTGGGGGGGGGGGGGGGGGGGAAGGGCGGCTAGCGCCGCCGAAAACCGGATTTTCCCGCTTTTTACCGGAAAATCCGGATTCTGGGGGGGGTGAGGGACTCCCTCTGGGGGGAGTGAGCTCAGGTCCGTGAAACCCCCCCCCAAACCCCCCCCCCCCCCAAGCACACGTATGGGCGAGAGGCGAATTGATAAACTCGGTGTAGTAGTTCGTCAGGGAAGTGTCGGCGCGGGATTTCTCGCGGAAATTCGTCACGTCATTAGTGCCCACAACGACGGTGCACGTGACATAGGCACGGGCTTTCATTTCTTGTTCGATAATAGTCAAGGCAGACTTGCGCAGTTCTTTGCTGATGTCTATCATTCCAGGGACAACCTTTAGGCGGTATTCCCGCAAGACACGAATAGTTTAGCTTGTGAATCGGCGACAACGAGATGGAAGCCGGGATCGCACGTAGACGCTAGGTTATTGTAGAGTGAAGTGGTGAGAGGAACCGCGGCAGGATTGTTTTGAAATATCTCCAATACGTTAGCGTATTCGCGATGTACATGGAACGGTAATAGCAAGCGAGACAGCGCCATGGTGGTCAATTCCATCCCAGGTTGGTAGGGTGGATACAGCCTGCCGTACTACAGGGCTGCTATCGTATATTCCAGGAAACAGTTCGCTTCCACTTATTTTCGTGACTAACCGTTGAACGACGTAAGCGGGAATTCCTCGTGAGGTGACTCGACGTCTCTCCTGTTTTTCTCTTAAACGCTGTTGCTGGACATTGAAGTGTTCGATAAAGGTGGACAGAAGCTTTGCGACATTAGGAGCCACCCTGGCTGTTTAGCTACATCGTCATCATAGCAGCATAGACCTGAAGAAGGGTATATATAGATACCCCGCAGTAGCGATGAAAACTGAATACCGCCAGTAAAATGTAACTTGGTATTCTAGTTATAAAGGATCATGTCTATCCTTTATTTAGAGCAGATACGGCTGACGATTTAGGGAGAGCTGTGCATCAGTGGAAGACGCTCCAGTGGCATATCTTCATTGAGTTTAGACTGGATTGCACTTATTCGGTTGTTCCGTGGTAAGTGGAAGGACATTATCGGCTGCTACTTGATCTTGGCAGTACGGGAAGCAATTCAGTGGTGACAGCAGTAGTTCATCTGATCGGCACTGATTTGGATTTTCGGGGACAAGACCAGCAGACTGATGATCAAGAGGCAGAGTCTGGTTGAAAATTTCTTGCAAGGCTACATGTTCCATGTCTGCAAAGCCCATGTGTAGTTTTGCAATAGAATTTACCGAGAAATCAGGAGGCATACTGTCAACGCTGAGGCCGACACAAAGATCACTGAAATATTCGAAAAATCATTACTATATAATAGTTACCAGTTTTCTACGTTGCTCCATGTGAAAGCTAACATGGGAGTGAGCTCTCACAGAGTTGACACAGGGTAAACTTTTAAAGTAATTAAAGTAGTATCAGTAGCAAACAAAGCTGCTGGCTGTTATCAGTAATTTTGACCATGCTAGGTGGACATTGATAAGTTTACAGCATGTGAATGCAAATAAGTAAACCATGTTGCAAGAATATTGCGGAAATACACATTGTAGAAACAGGAAAGTTGCCCAAACACTGTAACAGGCGGTTAGTCATAACTCTATCGAAGCTGCATCACTATCATAAGTAGCGATTGCGGGAGATTTAAATGACTTTGGATTGGTGAGATTCTCAGTGAACTTTTGCGAACGCTGGTTTTTGAGTGCTAAATAATGTATCCTGGGTGCTGCAGTAAGCCGGGTCAACTCCCTTCACAAAGTTTGTTGAAACTGTAACATAATACCGGCGCAATGCTAGTGGTGGATCGGCTATAGGGGGGGGGGCTTAGTTATGAAAATGTTGGGAAATTCAGCATATGGTTCTTCATTTTTAAATCCAAACCAACACATAATCACTAGGAGCCATTGATGACACCTCGGGGGCTTTGAATCACCTCCGTGGAAAAACTGATGGACATGGGTCCCATCAAATGGAGATCCCACAGGAGTCCCCTGGCATCCGTTCACAACGGCGCTAGTGGGTTCCCAACTCCCGGGGACATGACTTAAGGGGGAGGCGACAATAATGGGGGAGCCCCAAATTTCTTGGATCGGTTTCATTTTTTGCATGAATATACACCATGCGCGTGGTCAAAAAAATACTTGGTTGTTGGTTCTTGACTGGCTCTCAGTAGCTCGCCAGGCACCCGAGAACTGGTCGCACCCCCCACTTTTCGTGACACCCACTATATATACTAAAAAATTTCTCCTTGCCGTTTGGTTCGATATAAACATCTACGCTTTGGCACAATGAGAGAAGGCATATTGGGTAACATATACATGGCATTAGCTTTGCTGTAACCCTAACGGTTGTAGAGCAATGCTATCCTAAACTTGACGAATCGTCGAAAATTTGACAAATTTTGGCCGCCGAATCAAAAAATTTAATTCTGGTGCAAACCCTGGAAACTGAAATTTGGTGTGAACATACACCCCATAGGTGTACAAAATTGTGCCAAATATGAAGGAATTCTGCCCGGACATTGTAGTTTTATTCCACTTGAAACGTGAAAAATGTCAATTTTGCTCTGGTTCCAAAAGTATCTCAAGGCGCTCTAGCTTGACAACGCTGACTGATTTGGCTCAAATTGTACTGATTCGTAGCCTTACTGACCCTACCACAAGAACATAAATTTCAAACTGTTTCCGTCATAAATCAATGCATGGCTGGAACTTTGAGTACTCCGTTGAATGCCAACTCAACTGCCTGAACAGTACATTCTTCTAGTGTTTGTACAGCCTCCCACACAAAACGAAAGCAACCTTACACAGTTGATAAGCAACAAAATAAAAGTAAATTAATGATTTCCACCCATTACAAACGTTTTCTTAACGTAATCATGACTTTTAAACTACGGCAAAGTGAAGGTCGAAACCCTCAATTCAGTGGTCCTTTCAAACCATAAAATTTCAGTTTTTCGAAAATAACTTGAAATAGGTGGCAAATACGCGATTGCGCCAAGAAGAAAAGTTGTTCAGAATCATGAAAGCTGTCGATTGATATACATATTGTACATATTGGACAATCTTCAAAAATTCGCTTTTTGCCGGTTTTTGCCACTTTTTTCAGGTTTCAAGTGGAATAAAACTATAATGCCCGGGCAGAATTCCTTCATAGTTGGCACAATTTTGTACACCTATGGGGTGTATGTTCACACCAAATTTCAGCTTCCAGGGTCGCACCAGAATTAAATTTTTTGATTCGGCGGCCAAAATTTGTCAAATTTTCGACGATTCATCAAGTTTAGGATAGCATTGCTCTATAACTGTTAGGGTTACAGCAAAGCTAATGCCATATATATGTTACCCAATATGCCTTCTCTCATTGTGCCAAAGCTAGATGTTTTCATTGAACCAAACGGCAAAGAGAAATTTTTTAGTATTTATAGTGGGTGTCACGAAAAGTGGGGGGTGCGACCAGTTCTCGGGTGCCTGGCGAGCTACTGAGAGCCAGCTAAGAACGAACGACCAAGTATTTTTTGACCACGCACATGGTGTATATTCATGCAAAAAATGAAGCCGATCCAAGAAAGTTGGGGCAAAAGTTTAGTCGCCCCACCCCTTAACTCGGCGAGTTAATTTTAACTCGTTTAACCCATTCGCGAAAAGGATCGAGTTTAATTTAACTCGTTTAACCCATTCGCGAAAAGGCCCTTGGTTATATATAGTAGATTCGCCCAATCTGCGTCGTACCCCCACTCAGCCGTTTAAAGTTATCTGCTGCACTACAAAATGGAAGATATCCTAAAGTTCTACATTTCTAAATAGGTCTATTCAAGCTCTATGCAATGGTTAAAAATTATTTCCTAAAAATTTTTTAACTGTGCACAATGATACAAAATTCAATATACTTTCAATAAAACACCCGTTGTCCGCCAAATTTTAAGCAATTCAGTTTTATGCACCTAATAACCTTAAGTATAGGTTGTTGCACAACATAGAGTGCACTAGCTGATATACAGGCACGCTAAGCGAAACTGCGAGGGGTTGTGATGCACGAGCGAAGCGAGTGCATTACAAACCCGAGTGTTTCGTGAAAGCTTGCACGAGAATTTTTTTGTGGTACGAGGTATTTTTTTTTGCGAAGCGAAGCCCGAGTACCACAAAAGAATTCGAGTGCTAAGCTTTCCGAAACACTCGGGTTTCACAACCCCTTGCAGTTTTGCTTGGCGTGTCCGTAAATTAGATGGCGCGCGAGAAATTGTGCAACAACTTAGTTGTGAAATAGCTTAGTTCAAATTTAAAATACCGGAAATTTGAATTAGACTTGGCAGGCAGCACACCGGAGTGTTCCTCGCCCTGGGTCATGTGTTTGTCCACGTTGTACGTAAAGCACATTATTCATTTATTACTTCAGTTTGGATACAAGCTCCTTCTAGCTTTGTATGTCTGAAGCCTCGATAGCTCAGTTGGGAGGGCATCGGACCGAAAGTCGTGGGTTCGAATCCCAGTCGAGGACAGAATTTTTCGGGTCTGGTGCTGAAGTGACAATTTCATTTCTTACATTCCAACTCCACAGAGTGCATCTGCTTCAGCGTGCTTCACAACAGCGTGCTTCACAAATGCAGTTGTGAAGCACAGTGCACATCGTGCTTCACAACTTGGATGGAGGCACGGGGGTTACAGCATAGCAAATTTGAACTAAGCTATTTCACAATACTTAACAACGTTTAATGTGTCAGCTATCAAAGTGTTCGTTAGAGTCTGCTGATTCCAAAAATATAAACAATTCCTGGTTTCACCGTACTAGAACTGAGAAATTCCGATTTTACTGGAACCACTGATCAGTGAATAAAGTGCGTCGCTCTAAATTAACTTTTTGCGCAAATATCCCTAATGTGCGTTCGTCTCTTTTACATGTAAATTTGCTTCAAATAAATGCAAATACTGGCTCTACAGCTATTCGCATATTTCACTATAAACTTTCTTTCATTCTTTTATTTCTTCTTTTTCTTTTATTTACTTTCTTTTCATTTCTTTCTTTCTGTCTTTCAGTTTCTTGGTTGTCTGCTAAAAATGATTGACAGAAAGATATATAAAGGTACACACAAAGGTCAAACGTGTGCCTTGTGAACTTTGAAGCATTGAAATTAGATTGTTGCTAAGTTGTCAAAATGATGGTCAGCTCAAAGAAGAAACGAGGCAGGGTGCCTGTTATAAGTCGAAAGTTGATGCAATCAAAATGACAGCTGTATAATTGATGACAACGTTATGAAATTATACGTTATACGTATGAAGTTATACGACAATGAAAGAAAGTATATATTAGTGAAGTCCTTAGTGCCAAGCCTTTCTTTTATTTTCTTCCATTTTCTTCCATTTTCTTTCTTTTTCTTTTCTTTCTTTCTTTAATTTCTTTCTTTCTTTTCTTTAAACTGAAATAAGCCAATAGCTGATAACTTAACCTAAGACAAAACTAAGTGCAAAAACACAATCCTAGGAATAATTCTGAGCAATCTGATACCAATTTTTTTGTTTTAATGGCATTTTATGTTTTAGTCGCTAAAGTTTTAAAAGTTTTTTTATGTTTTGTTTTATTGTTTTTATAATTGTTTTAAAAGTCGTTGTTTCGTGCTTTAAGGTGCTGGTTCGGGTTCGTGTATTTTTGGGCTTTAAAAGCGCAATTGTCGTTGAAATTCGTTCAAAATTTGCTACAATGACATCATTTAGCCTAGAAAAGCTTTTAGAAAAGTCGCGGCGTGAAAATTCGAGTTTTGGAGAAATTTGATTTAATCCGCCATAACTTGCAATGTGGGTACTCTACACGGACGAACTTATAATCATTCGAATAGTCTCACAAAGACCTACAACTTTGCTCTTTAGAGTATTCTTCGACTCCTCAGGGTTTAAGAGATAACAGTGAAAATTGATTTTCGAGGTCCAAAACTGGCCATTTTTCGAAACATTTCGACAGTTTCAACAGCGCTGGTCCGTCGGTCAAGTATTGCCCATATTTGTAGACCTAAAGCACACGTTTTGCCCAGCGGAGAGTTTTCTGCGGCATCTCTCCCTGCGCACAGCAACGAAAATGTGAAATTTTGAAAATCACAATCAGATTGTTTTGAACACGGATTTCTCTCAACTCATGCAGTCATGCAACCAATTAGAAAACGGCTTTAGACACGCATTTTTGGGACAATTGCCGAGGGCTATTTTTCACAGCTTCGCGTTTTGTCTTTCCGTTCGAGAGAAATAAGCATCAAAACTTGAAAATTTTGACGAAAATCAGACAAAATGTACATTTTTCTCAAAATTTTGAGCTTACCTGATCACGAAAAGATTTGAAAAAATAGCCCTCGGGAAGACGTTTCTTTTGAAGCCTGACCTGGTCGCTTTTTCTTTATTTTTTCCCACTTTCTGAGAAATCCATGTTCAAAAATTGTTTTCTTGTTATCGCATCACAAGTCGAAGAGTTGAAATGAGTCAGGTATACCCCTACCTAGTTTCAACAGCTACATTCTAAGCTTTAAAATGATATAGAGATTATCGTTGAACTCCAAGAATTGAGTAAGTTACAGTCTTTCAAAGTTTGTTGCAAATACCCGAACCAACACCTTAAATCATAAAATTCATTTTATAAATTGTCATAGGATAGCATTTGCAACTCAAATTCGCTAACAAATAACACGGTTCTGGAATTTAACTAATTTGTCGAAGAATCTGGACAGTCATTTTGATATATTTTATATATATATATATATATATATATATATATATATATATATATATATATATATATATATATATATATATATATATATATATATATATATATATATATTGTTTATGAACAAGCCAACTACCTATATAAAAAAATTTTCGTAGAATTAAATTGTAGGAAATGGAGGATATAACGTCTCACAGTTTAGTTTTTTTAATGCAAATCATAGGAATTTTAAAATGACGCACTTTAAGACACGACCGACGCACTTTAGGGAACAACCTTTTTTGGCACCTTTTTGGCAAAGAAGCTATAACTTACGGTATGCTCTATCTAAAACAGTCAAATTTTAAAGAAATGTAGATGCTGTTGTACTTGACACTTCTTTAAAGTTTCATTTCATAAGCTTTCATCTCTCAAACGTTACAGTTTGTCAAAGTCAACACACTTTATGCGTGGACAAAAGGTGACGCACATTGGGCGCATCTACTATATTTAACATAGTTTACGTATGAAAAGTATGACTAAAATATTCACATTTAATAAGTAATAAGATAATATTAATGATATGTAATTCAATTAAGTTATCAAAACGACCACATCACAACTTCTATGGCTTTTAATTAATTCCGTCTTAAACGACTCAAACACAACAATTTTGCTTACAATATCAAACTTTAAGAAAATGCAATGTTAGGTCAGTTTTAAGAAAAGTCCTTGTTACTATTGATCTGCGGGGGTAGACCCCAAAAAACAGCACGACTTGAGCTACCCTGGGGGCGACTGAAATAACCGTACGTCAGGACTGCTTGGGGATCATGTTTTCTATCCTTGATCTTCGCCTCTCCGCTTCTTGTACACCAGACGGCAGCATGGTTAAGGTCTCTTGGCGAGGCGCGGCCACTCCTTCTAGAGAGCCTCCTGAACAGAAATCTCCTTAGCAGTCAGGGCTTCTTTGACAGGGCTATAATATGTCTGTGCAAAAACGTGTCACTACAGTTTGGGAACGAATTCCAACTTAAGCTTGGTTCGATTGTGCCTGAGTGGCTCAAACGGTAGAGCGTTGGCCTAGTTAGCCAAAGGTTGTGGGTTCGATCAGAATTGAATCAGACCCGAATTTTGTAGTGACATCCTTCTTTCTTTCGTTTATAATATTGTACTATTGTGTTACATTTGCGCCAGTCCTTAGTAGTGAAGGTGCTGCTAGTGGTTTGATTCCCATTCGTTTTCTTTACATTTATAGCTGTATAGTGTGTGATTAATTGAAAACTGTAAAAGAATTGTCAACCAAACAAATTGAAACTTAAATGAAATTAGCATAAATAGATATAAAACAAAATCCATAATTTAATTACCTGCCAGTGCCAACGATTGCGAAATTACCAGGAAGATAACAACCAAAATTGAAAATTTGTTGTTGATGTGTAACATCATATTAAATATTAATCTACACGGAAGTTAACTTCGAATCGAGAATTAGGCAAAAATTTACCACACTACTTAAATTGTTTATGCCTTCTCAGTGGAAAATTCGGAAATGAAAACCATTTCTGAAAACAAATTTTTCTGACAAATTAGACTTTTAAGTGGAATTTTATGAGCGTCTCTTATATCTGCAAAAATCAGTCACACAGCATTAAGTGAAATTTATTCAGCTTTTAATTTGATTATTGTGAAAAAGCAGTCCGAAAGCAGACTATTCCAGCTATACTAAACGTATCAAATGCTGTCTTTAAAAATACAAATCAAATTGTATTTTACAAGAAATCCAAATAAAAAAATTATAAATGCGATAATTTGTTTTTGGTCAGTCCTCAATCAACTGCTATGATAAATGGATTACAGCCACGTCGGAATTTTAGGGGAAAGAAAAAGAAAGAAAATGAGAAGAATTCTTTAAATAAAGAAAAAGAAAAAGAAATTTGGCTTCAATTTTCTTTAATTTAAAGAAAATGGCAAAGAAAAGCGGCTTCCTTTTAGTTTAGTTTCATAGTCTCTTTCTGCTTTACTCAAAGTAAGTCTCAAAGAGAGATTGACAGCTGTTACTCTTGTAACATATGCATTCATAGCATAGACCACATACATTAAAGCAAGCAGGAGTCCTTTCGCAAGGGGTCACTAGGCTGGGTTGCTTACGCAAAATTGACTGACAGCTGAAACCTGAGACAGCCTAATGACACTTTCTTCTTTAAAGAAAAAGAAAATAGAGTCCAAATTTCTTCTTTCGCAAGAAAAAGAAAAAGAAAATGGAAAGAAAATTTAAAGAAAATTTTTCCCCTAAAATAACGGCGTGGCTGTAACTTGTTCGAATAGTGTGAGCTCCAACACGTTTTGCGAGTAGCATTGGTGGTTCAAAATTAATTATCCTTACTGGTGTTTAAATATTGATTTTTGAAATTAAATATAAATAAACATATTTGTGACAAATTTAAATAAAATATTATAGCTGAAATTTAAGTATAACATAAATGAAACAGTCGGAGTCTAAATATGGCATTTCTGCTATTAATTAGTTATATATAGTAGATTCGCCCCTGCGTCATACCCCCACTCAGCCGTTTAAAGTTATCTGGTGCACTACAAAATGGAAGATATCCTGGTGATTCTTCCGTATACGCACACCTGTGTCTAAAATTCGCAAAACTTAACCGATTGAGCTCAAATTTGGTATGGGTGCATTTGAACACATTTCTGATCGATCTGTAACAAAAATTTAAAAATTTAAAAAATTTAAATTTTTAAGTTTTTTAAGGGGGGACCAAGGTGAACCAAAAACTTTTTTGTCACCGATTTTGCTAAAAAGTTGTATACAGGGGTTTTCAGGGTCGCTGAACACGAATCTGAAAACCGTTTTTCGATTATGCCTTTCGTTATCTCAGAACAAGCTAAAGATGTAAGCTTAACTTTTAAGCTTATTTCTAGCTAACAAAAAGCTTAAACGAAAAACAGTTTTCAGATTGGTGTTCAGCGACCCTGAAAACCCCTGTATACAACTTTTTAGCAAAATCGGTGACAAAAAATTTTTTGGTTCACCTTGGTCCCCCCTTAAAAAACTTAAAAATTTAAATTTTTTAAAATTTTAAATTTTTGTTACAGATCGATCAGAAATGTGTTCAAATGCACCCATACCAAATTTGAGCTCAATCGGTTAAGTTTTGCGAATTTTAGACGCAGGTGTGCGTATACGGAAGAATCACCGATATCCTAAAGTTTTACATTTCTGAATAGGTCTATTCAAGCTCTATGCAATGGTGTAAAAATTATTTCCTAAAATTTTTTTTACTGTGCACAATGCTACAAAATTCAATATACTTTGAATAAAACATCCGTTGTCCGCCAAATTTTAAGCAATGTCCCAAATTCAGTTTTATACACCTAACAAACTTAATACTTAACAACGTTTCAGCTATCAAATTGTTCGTTAGAATCTGCTGATTCCAAAAATATAAACAATTCCTGATTTCACCGTACTAGAACTGAGAAATTCCGATTTTACTGGAACCACTGATCAGTAAATAAAGTGCGTCGCTCTAAATTAACTTTTTGCGCAAATATTCCTAATGTGCGTTCGTCTCTGTTACATGTAAATTTGCTTCAAATAAATGCAAATACTGGCTCTATAACTTAACCTAAGACAAAACTAAGTGCAAAAACACAATCCTAGGAATAATTCTGAGCAATTTGATACCAATTTTTTTGTTTTAATGGCATTTTATGTTTAGTAAAAGTCGTTGTTTCGTGCTTTAAGGTGCTGGTTCGGGTTTGTGTATTTTTGGGCTTTAAAAGCGCTATTGTCGTTGAAATTCATTCAAATTTGCTACAATGACATCATTTAGTCTAGAAAAGCTTTTAGAAAAGTCGCGGCGTGAAAATTCGAGTTTTAAAGAAATTTTATTTAATCCGCTATAACTTGCAATGTGGGTACTCTACACGGACGAACTTATAATCATTCGAATAGTCTCACAAAGATCTACAACTTTGCTCTTCAGAGTATTCATCGAGAGTATTCATCGGAGTTTAGTTCTTCAGGCGATGGTGTCTGCTTCTGCATCCGACTCAGCCAGCATTGGTAGATTCGTCGACAGCAGATTGTCCCCACAGGTGGACAAGGGGGGAGGGAAAGGGGGGAGATTCCCCTCCCCTCCCCCCGTCGAAGTCGTCCACAAGGGGTCGCAAAATTGCTCCCAGAAGGGGTAAGAAAATTGCCCAAAAATAGGTTTTACGACTAAAATTTCCAAAATTTTCCGGCTGCGCCGGAATTTCTTACTTAAAATCACTTTTTTGCGAAACTCGTCCGAAAAACGCGTTTTTGTTAAAAATAGCTGTTTTTTGTTAAAAAATGGCAAAAATCGCTTAAAAATCGCCTTCAAAAGTACCCCTAAAAATCGCTCTCACAAGGGGTACCTAAATTTGCTTCCACAAGGGTCAGTGAAATTTGACCTCCCGTTCAGCTATGATTGTCCCTCGCCTGGAGTTCTGCGGGGTGGTGGTGGAGGTCGGGGTTTTTTTCGGGGTTCCTCATGTAAGCGGCTAACGACTATATTCGGCCTCAGGGAATTTTCGAATTATAGTCTAGCAAACTTAAACTGGACCAAAAGAGTGAATTTTGTGGAGAGTTTATTAAAGTTAGGTATGACAATGTATATATTTTCCGAAAGCTCAGAAATCAGAGATTTCAAAAATTAAAAAAATTTTATAAATATAAAAACTGTAGGAAAAGAAATAATAAACGAAAAGTAGTCGAGTTTGGTATCAAATTTAAGGTCTCGTTCAGGAGAACATAAATATGTATAAATTAAGTGGATTTGGGACGGCACATATTTCCAGCGGGCCCATATCCCGAAAAATAAAAGTTGTTCCGATCGCTACAAACGTGGGCGCACTGGAAAGCTCTCATCACGCTGACGTACATGCATTTATGGTAAAATGTATGTTCAACTAATAAAATGCGTGCTCGAGCCCAAACTGAGCAAACATAAGAGCCCTGCTGCACTGAGGCGCAGCAGGAAAAAAGGGTAAATCTTAAGACACACCTTTTAAAGAGGTAAGATTACAAAATAAATACTAACCTTATTAAAACATTCTTATTAAATACTTTCTCATTTTTGGAGTTGGAAAACGGGTTTGGATTTTGGAATCAGGAGAGAATTGCCATTCAAATGAGCCTAACATCCTCATGAATTACAACATCGCTTAATCTTTCAAAACTTATCTAATTACTATAACTTATCAATATGAATGTTAAAAACAAAAAGTACAATAATTGTATATGCTAAGTACCTACGTAATTATTTTTAATATAAGTAGCATCCATCTTCCAATTAATGGCATTTAGGGCCTGAAAACAACATTTTGAAGTGATTTTTCCCATTCAAAAGGTTGAATCTATACAATTCCATTGATGATTAAACACATGGATTTAAGACAGCATTTTACAGATTAATAAGCAAACAGAGAGTGAAAGGTTCCATCCCGGACCAATTTCCAAATTCCAGAAAAGTACCCACTTTTCAATGAGGGTTTTACTACGTATGAAATGCCTCCTTCCTTTTAGTTTTCTCATAAATCTGCCCGCAGATAGCTAGTTGTATCAGAGTTGGCTCCGGGTCCAAAATTTCAGACCCGGCCCGGACCCGGACCCGTTAGGGCGGACCCGGACCCGTCCAGACCCGGATCCGGGTACCCGGATCTAAGAAAGAACCAGTTTGTATTTCAAACCTTCACTGCAGTCTTAAATTTTAATGCAACTTTACTACTGTAATAGTGTGAATAAAACTTGTGATAAGCTTTAGTTAAATTTATTTTACGCTTTACGACAATTTTTTATATGATTTGAGGGCTAACAACAAAATTGGGATATCGTTTGGATATTGGTAGCAGTTTTTATCATGAGTCCAGAGACAGTGTGAGACTGTCCTTATGATAAGTTACGATTGCTTTGGAGGAAAGAAGGTGAACGAATTTTTGGTGGCTTGTATTTGAAAATAATTTCCTTGAGCTTAAATGAGCTTGTTTACTAAATTTACTTTTCTTGCATTGCAAAACTTTACACAAAGTTATTAATTCGAGTTATAATATTTCTACTTCCAATTGTAGTCACATATTTTGTTCTAACCCAGCAGAGCAACATAGATTAGAAAGATCTCAGCAGGCATTTACTAAGCATTGTATCTCAATGCTTAACACATAGGTCAACCAACTTTTCTTGGAAAAGAAATGAACAAGTTTTAAAATGTTGTAATTTCCATAAATGTAACAAAATCCAGCTTTCTTCAGTATTTCGGACCCGGACCCGGATTCGGACCCGCGGGTACCCGGACCCGCGGGTCCTAAAATTGGACCCGGACCCGGCCCGGCCCGCGGGTACCCGCGGGTACCCGGACCCGGCGCCAACTCTGAGTTGTATTAATGTTTTAGTGTTAATTATGATCCCATACTTATTGCTAATCTAACATTTGGGTCCTCGTTTGGTTATTAAGAAGCTCGGTTGGTCCGGCAGTGTTTTACTTAGTGACTTCACATACTTATTGTCTGTAGAAGTTTAGATATGAATGAAGTATGGAACCACAATTGACATAAAGGCCTGGACGACCTGGATTGAAGCTTAATTCCCAACAAGAACAATTTAATAACCAATTAGAACAATAAATATGGAATAATATCATAAAATAGATTTGTTTCAGCTTCAGGTATTTGACTGATGAATTGAGCATCAGTCAATTAAGCAGTGTTTCCCAAGAACACAGTAACCAAGGAGTCGAAAGAATCCGGGCTTGCAGACACAATTCCCGGGCAGTATGCAATCGGTCGGACAATTCGCGGCCCCGTTATTGATCAAATCGTTGCATGTGCGGTCACAACCTCCGCAGGGAACAAATTCTTCGTTGCGTTGGCATTTTGTATCTGAAATGTGCCCAAAATGATATATTTAAAATCTCAGCACATCTGGCGGATCAACCATACGGTAGAACTGAGGTTGCCAGTTCAAATCCACCGGAACACAGCATTTTCTTAATTTCCTTAGTGGATTTTTTACTTCATTTCTTTCCTTTACATCTCAATACCAAATCTTATAACGTTGGAATCAGGAAACCCCCTTGCCCTACATCGGCCTCAATGAACGCGAAATAATTGCTTATTTATGTAGTGTAGATAGGGTTGTGTGCCGTTAAGAAATTTCTCGGGCCGGAATCGGGCTCGGGCCGAGTTGTTTCTTCGGTTCGGGCTCGGTTCGGACTTGGGCCGCCCAAGCCCGACCCGAAACCCGAGGACCGATTCACGGCTCCAGCGGCTCGATCAGCCTGAGTAGCTCGAACCGATTCATGGCTCGGACAGACGATTCCCGGACCCATTCATGGATCCTTGCTCAGGGCCCGCCCAACAGACAAACTACGAGGTCCAACTACTTATAGTTGTGGCCAGACCAAGGACCCAACTTCACGATCAACCCGAATATCTCAAGTTGATCGAAAAGACTCAGTGATGTCAAATATTACCCTAAGCACCAGTCTACTTCGGCGCGTAAGTCCTACAACCAACCTTGCTCAAATTAGTCAAGATTAGGCTGGCCTACAATTCATCCCAAGTCCAAAAGGCAGTTCGTGACACTTTGCCGGAAACTCTTCCCAATCTGGGCAGCAATTCCAAAATTACTCCCAGCAGGACTGGAATGCTGGAAGTATGTAAGTTGGCAGTTGTGAACCAACTATGCTTTTTGAAAAATTTTGCACTCTTCAGCCCTTTTTGTCCATTGAGCTATTTTTCAAGCAGACCAGCCATTATTTGCCAGACAATCTCCAGCAAAAGAAACCAACACTGTAACAGGACGAACACTAACGCTAGCAATGCACTGGTGTCAATACACAGTGAGACAGAGCAGCTTCTCAAACATCAATAATTCCCGGATACGCATCGTACAAGTAGCAGCAACTGCCCGAGCGGCCCGGACGGCCCAAGAGGCCCAAACGGCCCGAAAGATCCGAGAGGCCCGAACGGTCCGAGCGACCAGACTCGGGTGGAGCCAGCAGAAGTTCTCGGTTCGGGCCCAGTTCGGACCGCAGGGAGGCCCCAGCCCGAGCCGAACCCGAAGTCCGATTCACGGCTACGACCTCAACTCAAGTGTGTTCGTGTATTAAGTCGCAAGTTTTTTATTCCGCCGAAGGGGAATATCTTCCCCGGTCTTTTAGTAAGAAATACATGTATGCTATTACTTTCCTTTGCTGTCTCTAGCAGGGGTCCCTTTTTTAATTAGTATGAAATCGCTCTTCGTTATAAAGATATTAACTAAAATGTATGCGCAACCTGGATTTTGCCTACTTTTTCCAACTTTGGCAAGCGACCACTTTAGCTCGAAAGCCGCATTTGGGGCAACTAAAAAGGGTCCCTGGACATTTTTGTGTACAACACGTCCAGTAAGTGGCAACCCTTTAGCTTGCATAGTAAATGCTCGACAATCGCTGGAAAAAGTTTGATCATGTGTTTGCAAAAACTACATTTTTTATGATAGCAGCGTAAGGAATAGCATTTAGAAGATCACAATGCCACGAATAATCGGCCCCGTCCAGACCTCCAAATTGACACCCTTAGTTTAATTTTACGGCTTGCGTAGCTCAAAAAATGGCAGATTATTTGATTTCTGCAAAAATGACAAGTTTTCACGCCAAAATAGGAAAACCAGCTATATCTCACTATAGAAAAAAGCTAGAAAGGTGCTTCAAAAACCAATAATGTAGAGCTCAACAAGATCTTTCGAATGAATATAGTATATATTATAGTTATGCAGCTACTGTCTAATTGTCAAAAATCGGCAAAAACAGCCCTGAACGGAGACGTCGAAGTTTTGAAGCGGGATTGCGCGGAGTGCCTTAGAAGGCTAACAGAACTTATTTTGGAAAGTTTCATCAAATTTCATCTTGATTTGTGCCGTCAGCCAATAATATGTGCCCAAAAGGAATCACCACCTTAAAAGAATCAAATCGTAATGTATTGCAGAAGCGTCAATGAATTTAAGTAAATACACCGGTTGAAATCTAACAATACACCAAAGCGTTATTTGTTGCTCAAATCCTCCACGACTAGTATTGGTTAGTGTATGATAACAGAAAGCTTTAACATACAAAGTCCAAATTACATCCAATAATGTTTTTGACTAATAGTGTGTAATGAGGCGGCGTGACGTCGGTCCTCTAAAATTATTAATATACGTGTTTGAAATTTGTTTGATTGAAATTTTATTGGAAATGTTATTCTTAAGCGTGAACTATAATGTGTGCAATTTAGTTTGAAAATATGTTGTGAAAATTGTTTGAAATTTGTAGTGAAAGTGTGTTTTGAAATTTGTTTAAAAGTCTCCTTGTTGAGTTATTCTGTGTCCATGTGTAAATTATGCATATGTGTATCAGCCAGCCTAGCCAATAGGTGGCGCTGTTGAGACGTCTATTTTCTCTGGAAGCCTCTCCCAGCATCTCGTCTTTCAAGGGGGTCTTAAATTTATCCAATCAAATTCTTCCACCTTGTCTAAAAACTAGTTCTCCTTGGACGTCTCAATTTTACTCAGTCGGTTGTGTTTCTTTCGTCGTGGATGGTCGTGTACTTTTATATCGTTCTGTGTGGGACTCGTATTTGCTGTGCACCTTTTTACCTGTACAATCAGTCTAAAGTGTTTGCCCCTTTAGACTTTAGTCGCTCCAGGGTGACCCTGTAGAGCTAGACTCTATTCATTTAATTCATTTGTTAATTTGTCTTTAAAGTTTCCATTCTTCTTTATTCTTTCTTAGTAACTACAAAAATTCTTCTGATTGTTTAGGCTTAAATTTTGACTAGATTAGCTTTTGTTTTGTTATTGTTCTGCTAGTAACTCCTGTGTCCTATTCTTTATTGTTCTCTGAAAGTTTTTGTAGTAATTTAGTTAGGTCTTTCTATCTATTCTGCATCTGTATCTGCACTCTAAATTTTGTACTCATTTTCGGGGTTCGCCCCTTTGTCCAGCATAATTTTAAAAGTAAATGTGGTCTCTTTTTGGGCCATTCTAGGGTGTCATCTTAGCCTAGGTTTTTGTACTAGCACTGCGTAATCGGTAGGTAAGGTTTTTCTGAGAATAATTTGAGTAGGTAATTAGTTGTTTTAAGCGTGTACGTTTCAGCAAATTTTGGGGTAGGCCTTCTATATTTGAGTCTGTGCTCTTCATCGGCGGTTTAACTCCGTTCGGTAGGTTTCACTTAGGCATTTTGGCGAGGTTAGTTAGGTCGACTGGAACTACATCTCCTCCAGGTTCGACGTTACCCTTGTGCACAGCTTCCCACTCGTAGAGTTTGGTTGTTCGTACACTTCCAACTTTACAAGTGGTTAGTTCACGACCACCTCTTCCTTTGATATTTGACGCATCCTAAGCTAGTCTGTCTTTTTAAATTGAACAATCTGCGAATAATGATTCAATTTAGAAACTTGAATTGAGTTCGGATAGCAAAGTGGTTAACACATAAGACTGAGACCGCTTTCAGTATTTTAATTTTTTTCTAGTGACAGTGACATGCATAACTATGCGTCAGCTGTGGAAACAAAACTATGGCAGAGATATGTGTTACCGAAAATTATTATAAAAGAAACTGGCGCGTTTAATAAAGTTTCACTCTATAAGCTACTGTTGTCAGCTAAAGATACTTTTCCGAGACCCTAAACAAAATCTAAAAACTTACATTCAAACACATCAGGTTTTGAGCGACTTCAATTCAACTGTAGTAGCTTTACCTAACCTACATCTTCAACTTCATCTTCAAGTCAAGGTGGCAATCAACGCAATAAATTGAGTAGTCTTGGCACATTTAAATCTTGAAATTTACGGTGAATTAAATTTACGGTGAATTTTCATGGAAAGATATGTCCCTATTTTTTAGAAAAATTGAACTCATGATTTGACTTATAGCAATTTGCGATTGCAAAACACCCCTTCCGACTTGAAATCATGAGTCACGTGTTTGTATATCCTGTTTGTTAACTTCTTTTAAGTTCATTCTAAATTTTTTACATCCTTGTTTAAATAATTTTTCTGAACATTTTTATTAAAACCGTCTGCTGCTGTCTGAACTTCTAGGTAGGCACACTCGGATGTTTTTGTAGTACATTCTCCTTTATAGTACCTTGTTAACGCGGGGGGTCTGGGGGGGTCCAAGCCCCCCCCCCGACCCGGACAAGGTACAAGCCCTGTCGCCGTCGGGGACAAGGGGTAACGGAAAAATGGCCAAGGGAAAACCAAAAATAGCCGGAAAAAATTAGTTTTCACAGTAAAATTTTAAAAAATTTCCGGCGTCGCCGGAATTTTTTAGGTAAAATGTTTATTTTTTCGGGAAAATCGGGCAAAATTTTGAAATTTTTTGAAATGGAAAATTTTTTGCAAAGTTTAATAAAAAATTGCAAATTTTAATAAAATTAGCGTTAATTTTTCGAAAACTTTTACAAATATATTCTAGAGGTACAAGCCCCCTGAAAATTTTTGTTCAAGGTACAAGCATCCTCAAAATTTTTTGGGGACAAGCCCCCCCCCCCCAGGACCCGACCCTATATTAATGTATGTCCCCTCCTTTCTTTTTGGCACCCGGCAGTCCGGCGTTCCACAAAATTTATTTCTAAATCTCTTGGCGAGGCGCGGCCACTCCTTCTAGAGAGCCTCCTGAACAGAAATCTCCTTAGCAGTCAGGGTTTCTTTGGCAGGGCTATAATATGTCTGTGCAAAAACGTGTCACTACAGTTTGGGAACGAATTCCAACTTAAGCTTGGTTCGATTGTGCCTGAGTGGCTCAAACGGTAGAGCGTTGGCCTAGTTAGCCAAAGGTTGTGGGTTCGATCCACACTTCAGACCCGAATTTTGTAGTGACATCCTTCTTTCTTTCTTTTATAATATTGTATTATTGTGTTACATTTGCGCCAGTCCTTAGTAGTGGAGGTGCTGCTAGTGGTTTGATTCCCATTCGTCTTCATTACATTTATAGCTGTATAGTGTGTGATTAATTGAAAACTGTAAAAGAAAGGTCAACCAAACAAATTGAAACATAAATGAAATTAACATAAATAGAAATAAAACAAAATCCATAATTTAATTACCTGCCAGTGCCAACGATTGCGAAATTACCAGGAAGATAACAACTAAAATTGAAAATTTGTTGTTGATGTGTAACATCATATTAAATATTAATCTACACGGAAGTTAACTTCGAATCGAGAATTAGGCAAAAATTTACCACACTACTTAAATTGTTTATGCCTTCTCAGTGGAAAATTCGGAAATGAAAACCATTTCTGAAAACAAATTTTTCTGACAAATTAGACTTTTAAGTGGAATTTATGAGCGTCTCTTATATCTGCAAAAATCAGACACACAGCATTAAGTGAAATTTATTCAGCTTTCAGTTCGATTATTGTGAAAAAGCAGTCAAAAGCAGACTATTCCAATACTAAACGTATCAAATGCTGTTTTTAAAAATACAAATCAAATTGTATTTTACAAGAAATCCAAATAAAAAAATTAAAAATGCGTCAATTTGTTTTTGGTCAGTCCTCAATCAACTGCTATGATAAATGGATTAACTTGTTCGAATAGTGTGAGCTCCAACACGTTTTGCGAGTAGCATTGGTGGTTCAAAATTAATTATCCTTACTGGTGTTTAAATAGTGATTTTTGAAATTAAATATAAATAAATATATTTGTGACAAATTTAAATAAAATATTATAGCTGAAATTTAAATATAACATAAATGAAACAGTCGGAGTCTAAATATGGCATTTCTGCTATTAATTAGTTATATATAGTAGATTCGCCCAATCTGCGTCATACCCCCACTCAGCCGTTTAAAGTTATCTGGTGCACTACAAAATGGAAGATATCCTAAAGTTTTACATTTCTGAATAGGTCTATTCAAGCTCTATGCAATGGTGTAAAAATTATTCCTTAAAAATTTTTTTACAGTGCACAATGCTACAAAATTCAATATACTTTGAATAAAACATCCGTTGTCCGCCAAATTTTAAGCAATGTCCCAAATTCAGTTTTATACACCTAACAAACTTAATACTTAACAAAGTTTAATGTGTCAGCTATCAAATTGTTAGTTAGAGTCTGCTGATTGCAAAAATACAAACAACTCCTGATTTCGCCGTACTAGAACTGAGAAAATCCGATTTTACTGGAACCACTGATCAGTGCCTAAAGTGCGTCGCTCTAAATTAACTTTTTGCGCAAATATCCCTAATGTGCGTTCGTCTCTGTTACATGTAAATTTGCTTCAAATAAATGCAAATACTGGCTCTATAACTTAACCTAAGACAAAACTAAGTGCAAAAACACAATCCTAGGAATAATTCTGAGCAATTTGATACCAATTTTTTTGTTTTAATGGCATTTTATGTTTAGTAAAAGTCGTTGTTTCGTGCTTTAAGGTGCTGGTTCGGGTTTGTGTATGTTTGGGCTTTAAAAGCGCCATTGTCGTTGAAATTCATTCAAATTTGCTACAATGACATCATTTAGCCTAGAAAAGCTTTTAGAAAAGTCGCGGCGTGAAAATTCGAGTTTTAAAGAAATTTTATTTAATCCGCTATAACTTGCAATGTGGGTACTCTACACTGACGAACTTATAATCATTCGAATAGTCTCACAAAGACCTACAACTTTGCTCTTCAGAGTATTCATCGACTCCTTACGATTTAAGAGATAACAGTGAAAATTGATTTTCGAGGTCCAAAACTGGCCATTTTTCGAAACATTTCGACAGTATCAACAGCGCTGGTCCGTCGGTCAAGTATTGCCCATATTTGTAGACCTAAAGCACACGTTTTGCCCAGCGGAGAGTTTTCTGCGGCATCTCTCCCTGCGCACAGCAACGAAAATGTGAAATTTTGAAAATCACAATCAGATTGTTTTGAACACGGATTTCTCTCAACTCATGCAGTCATGCAACCAATTAGAAAACGGCTTTAGACACGCATTTTTGGGACAATTGCCGAGGGCTATTTTTCACAGCTTCGCGTTTTGTCTTTCCGTTCGAGAGAAATAAGCATCAAAACTTGAAAATTTTGACGAAAATCAGACAAAATGTACATTTTTCTCAAAATTTTGAGCTTACCTGATCACGAAAAGATTTAAAAAAATAGCCCTCGGGAAGATGTTTCTTTTGAAGCCTGACCTGGTCGCTTTTCTTTATTTTTCCCACTTTCGAGAAATCCATGTTCAAAAATTGTTTTCTTGTTATCGCATGTTCAAGTCGAAGAGTTGAAATGAGTCAGGTATACCCTACCTAGTTTCAACAGCTACATTCTAAGCCTTAAAATGATATAGAGATTATCGTTGAACTCCAAGAATTGAGTAAGTTACAGTCTTTCAAAGTTTGTTGCAAATACCCGAACCAACACCTTAAATCATAAAATTACATTTTATAAATTGTCATAGCTTAATTTGCAACTCAAATTCGCTTCAAATAACACGGTACTGGAATTTTAACTAATTTGTCGAACATCACAGATTTTGTTCATTTTGATATATATATATATATATATATATATATATAATATATATATATGTATATATATATATATATTGTTTATGAACAAGCCAACTACCATATAAAAAATTTTCGTAGAATTAAATTGTAGGAAATGGAGGATATAACGTCTCACAATTTTGTTTTTTTTAATGCAAATCATAGGAATTTTAAAATGACGCACTTTAAGACACGACCGACGCACTTTAGGGAAAACCTTTTTTGGCACCTTTTTGGCAAAGAAGCTATAACTTACGGTATGCTCTATCTAAAACAGTCAAATTTTAAAGAAATGTGTAATGGGAAAGGCTTAATTTGAAATTAAAATTAAAGAAAAATAGTCAAAAATTGGCTTTAATTGACTTCAGACGCATTTTGCCAAATAGATGCTTTTATTCGTTACGTTCACGGAATTATTAGCAATTAATTGTCGTTTTTAGCTGTTATCTGACCAGAGTTGCTGGACCGATCAACAGTGCTACATTTAATCAAACGAACAAGTGTAAACAAATATATTTTAACCGTCTACATACTAACTGAATTGCTAGTTCTAACTAAAACTCCAGCCTTTTATCCCTTCAGTTACGTTTTTATTTGTGACTAAGTGTGCGTAAGTGTTCTCAAGAGGGCCTATCCTTCAGGACAATTTTTCATTATTTAACGCCTGCCTGTTTCTTTAACGGCGTATCCAAGAGCCCTTGAAATTTATTTATTAAATTGGTAGTACAATTTTTCGCTACTCATGGCCAGCTGTTTCATTAGCGGCGGTTCCTTAGTGGCTTCAGCGGCAGAATCTAAGAATCTTTGAGATTTATTAATTGCAACAATTGTCACTATACTACTTTTGTGTCCCCAAAAGCATCCCGAGGAAAAACTTTTCCAATATTTATTGCAACAGTTGCTCTACTTTGTGTCTTTAAAGAACGCAAACTTTCCGAACGTTTTCGCTTCACTTACACCTGGACCAATTAATCACCAAGTCTGCAGTGTTCAAAATTTTAAAAGTCTTCAATGTTTGCTTGAGGTTCGGCCGAGAGCGGTCGGTTTTCTTCCCCCAATGCAGTGCGTTTCCCGTTGTGCCAGCGTTTTGGCCGGGAGCGAAGGCGCACTTTTCCCCATCTAGGACGCGAGTTAGGGGCCTCCTCTGACCCACACTGGTCAGAGGAGATGATCTGAGCAAAACAGCAAACATTACACAACTTAAAGGCCGTATGGGTGTATTATGCCCGGCCAGAATTAAATGGATAGGACAAAAAATAGGGATTTTTCAGGAAGAAATGGCCCTTTGTGGCCTTAATTTTATATTGTATTTTCGGCCTTCTAGCCCCTATCTGTGTTCCTTTTTCGGCCAAGACGCCAAATTTTGTAATAAAGAAAGGCCAGGAGGCCAATTTTTGTAATAGAGGCCCCGTGCCCAATTTAGAGGTTTTGTAGTAAATGGGAATTTGAGAGGGGACCTCTCCCTGAGCTTGAGCTAGAGGGTCCTTAAAGTACGACCCTAATAAACTAATTGAGCTAATTAGTAGGAACTATTTTCCCCACAACCGACAACTCGGTGTTGCCGGCCATTCTTGTTAAAAGGCGCTACCGACAAAATTTACTATTGTATAACACTGTGTCAATTTTAGTATTAGATCGGCCTCTAAAATTACTAGGCCCAAAAAAGTCAAATGCAGCTAAAACTAAATAATTAAGCATTGTGAGGGGAAGGGCCGACTTCCCCATTGATTAACTTACTGTTAATCTCTGTATTTAGCAGTTTCTGTTAGATTAGCATTGTCATTTCTAGTAATATGTGATTTTCCTAGCAATTATTACTCACCATGGCTTTCGAAAATTATCAACAAAATTGCACAGTTTGATCTAAAATTAATCAAATTTCATGGTCTACATAAGTAATCGCAAAGTTGATTCAAAATCAGTAAACTTCGAGCAATAGGACTAACAGTACACATGCATGACTCTAAGAGTATAGTCTAGTATAGATTGGTTACAGTTTAGGTCATACCCTTACGTTAGTTAGAATTATCCGTAAGTATGAATTAACTCCTTATTCTATAAATAGGCATTGTTTCTGCAGAAAGGTAAATTAAGTCTTCTTAAGTAAAGCACTTGTGAGCCATATTCACTGCACAGTCTAACATTGTGTGATTCGGAAGGTTTCAGTTCCTCATGTCTAGCCAGTACAGATATATTAAGTGCATAATTTGTAGTAGTTTGCCATGTCCATATAACCCTTTGCGGCGAACAGTTTAGTATATACTACATAATTCCTAAAGGAAAAAATGTGACGTTCAAACAGCAGTTCCCTGGGCAGATATGGGTTATAAATTAGAGGCCTTCTTCTATGCCTTTTGTAGTTAAGCTTTTCAATTGGGTTGTCTGCAATTGCTAATACTGAGCCAACTCATAATTATACAAAGCAAGTAACATAAAGGAAATTTCGAAAAGTCGCAAGTTTCCGCTTAGTTAAATTGTAGACCGCAGTGCAGACGCAGATAGCAGCCATCTAGTCTTAGGATACAGATTACAGGTAGCTATTCTAAGCATAATGGCTAGACAGTATAGACAGTATAGATTAGTATCAAATTTTGCAGGTTCCACTCTACACGTTTCCAGCGGGAAATGCGAAAGTTTCCCACTGGAAACAAACGAAACACTAATTTCTCGTTTTTATCTTCGTGCATGTAGCAAGATCTGGCATATTACACTAATCCCAGTACTCTATTACGCGATTACTATATAAGTAGCTCTTTGGGCATACCGGTAAGATAAATTAATAGTAGCACGAGTGCATATATTAGTAATATTCAAATACATAATTGTGTGATTGTTTAGGATCAATACTCTAACATCTCTTTCAAAAGCTCAAAGCTAGTTAGGTTGTAGTTAAGAGT
>JASAND010003300.1:0-16977 GCA_030248195.1 Trissonchulus latispiculum | reverse complement strand
AAGGTCGAAACTCAGGTAAAATCTATACCAAATTAATCAGAGGCTCTACTGAGCTAAGAAATGCATGAATTTTTCCTTTGCTGCTAATGGTTAGAAAAAATTTCCATTTTGAAATTTGGGGTTTTTCCTCCTGCACATGGGTTTTTTTCCCCGCCGAGTCTAGGTCACCCCCAGGTCGCACCACAGGCAACTGAGCCAAATTGCACAAGAACCAAAAATGCTCCTTCGTCGCATGTAAAATACATATGAGTACTCTCAGGCAGGTTGTACAAAAACGGAAACTAGCCTGTAAAATGCATATGAGTGGCGTTGAGGTTGTAAATTAAGGAAAACAAGTTGCAACGGCTTAACATATGAGCCTGTCCTACAACGAGGCTCATATTGGCGTATGTCAGAATATAATTTGTCGATATTTGACCTTCATATAAATAGCACGTATATAAAGCTTTTCATTACAAAATTGTCCTTCACACATCTTGCCGCTAAGACATTATACTGTGCATACGCATTATACGGCATGCCACTTTGCGCTCTGACTCAGAGCCATGTGGGGAAAGCATTACGTATGTGAGAGTAGTGTGTGTCATAGTGTTCCGAGAATACAGTAGGTGTGTACTGTACTATAGTGCTTCCGGAAATAGTAGGTGCCATGGTGTTTCGGGAAACATCAGCTTGCAGGTACAGTTCAACTTGAGGTGTCGCAGTTCACTTCGTTCTGTCCATTTCTTTCAAGCCACAATGTTAACATGTTATGTCTATTCATTCGTTTTTTCCTTAATATGATGACCTGATGATCTTTAAGAAGGCTGCACAGTGACGCCAATATGAGCCTCGTTGTAGGACAGGCTCATATGTTAAGCCGTTGCAACTTGTTTTCCTTAATTTACAACCTCAACGCCACTCATAGGCATTTTACAGGCTAGTTTCCGTTTTTGTACAACCTGCCTGAGAGTACTCATATGTATTTTACATGCGACGAAGGAGCATTTTTGGTTCTTGTTTTCCATTCTTTTACATATGTATGCGCAACCAAGACCAGCGTGCTTGGAAATCTCATTTCCTGGTGTAACCGCTTTTGCCGTCCGACTTATCCATACTTGCTGGGCTGGTTCTGCAAAAGTTGCCAGGGCTCATTTCGGCAACCGATTTGACCACTTTTGGAAGTCCATACTAGACTCTAATATCGCCTTCAAACAACTCCATCTATAGGGGTTTTCTGGTGCGCCTCCCATTTCCGCGGTGTCGGTCTTTGCCACTGTACAACCGCACCCATTTTGTCTGGGCGATTCCACTTGCTCAGTGGCTGCAGGTGGCTAGGTGGGGTGGGGCTTCCAACAGTGTTCAAATTTGGCACCAACTGAAACCCCTACGCGCGCCGACCAACTTTTGTCATAGTATTGCATGCTCAATGTGGCTGTAGAGTGCTGTGGTGGGGTGGGGTGGGGACTTAGGCGATTTTCGGTCAAAAATGAAATTTTTCAAAAAGTGGTCAAATTTGGTCCAACTGAAAGCCCTAAGCGCGCTGAGCAACTTTTGTCATAGAATTGCATGCTCAAAGTGGCTGTAGAGTGCTACGGTGGGGTGGGGTGGGGACTTAGGTGATTTTCGGTCAAAAATGAAATTTTTCAAAAGTGGTCAAATTTGGTACCAAATGAAAGCCCTAAGCGAGCTGAGCAACTTTTGTCATAGAAATGCATGCTCAAAGTGGCTGTAGAGTGCTGTGGTGGGGTATGGGTGGGGACGTAGGCGATTTTCGGTCAAAAATGAAATTTTCCAAAAGTGGTCAAATTTGGTTCCAAATGAAAGCCCTAAGCGAGCTGAGCAACTTTTGTCATAGAACTGCATGCTCAAAGTGGCTGTAGAGTGCTGTGGTGGGGTGGGGTGGGGACTTAGGCGATTTTAGGTCAAAAATGAAATTTTTCAAAAGTGGTCAAATTTGGTTCCAAATGAAAGCCCTAAGCGAGCTGAGCGACTTTTGTCATAGAACTGCATGCTCAAAGTGGCTGTAGAGTGCTGTGGTGGGGTGGGGTGGGGACTTAGGCGATTTTCGGTCAAAAATGAAATTTTTCAAAAGTGGTCAAATTTGGTTGGTTGGTTGGTTCTTTTTTGCGCATACATATGTAAAAGAATGGAAAACAAGAACCAAAATGCTCCTTCGTCGCATGTAAAATACATATGAGTACTCTCAGGCAGGTTGTACAAAAACGGAAACTAGCCTGTAAAATGCATATGAGTGGCGTTGAGGTTGTAAATTAAGGAAAACAAGTTGCAACGGCTTAACATATGAGCCTGTCCTACAACGAGGCTCATATTGGCGTCACAGTGCAGCCTTCTTAAAGATCATCAGGTCATCATATTAAGGAAAAAACGAATGAATAGACATAACATGTTAACATTGTGGCTTGAAAGAAATGGACAGAACGAAGTGAACTGCGACACCTCAAGTTGAACTGTACCTGCAAGCTGATGTTTCCCGAAACACCATGGCACCTACTATTTCCGGAAGCACTATAGTACAGTACACACCTACTGTATTCTCGGAACACTATGACACACACTACTCTCACATACGTAATGCTTTCCCCACATGGCTCTGAGTCAGAGCGCAAAGTGGCATGCCGTATAATGCGTATGCACAGTATAATGTCTTAGCGGCAAGATGTGTGAAGGACAATTTTGTAATGAAAAGCTTTATATACGTGCTATTTATATGAAGGTCAAATATCGACAAATTATATTCTGACATACGCCAATATGAGCCTCGTTGTAGGACAGGCTCATATGTTAAGCCGTTGCAACTTGTTTTCCTTAATTTACAACCTCAACGCCACTCATATGCATTTTACAGGCTAGTTTCCGTTTTTGTACAACCTGCCTGAGAGTACTCATATGTATTTTACATGCGACGAAGGAGCATTTTTGGTTCTTGTGCAATTTGGCTCTGGTGCCTGTGGTGCGACCTGGGGGTGACCTAGACTCGGCGGGGAAAAAACCCATGTGCGGGAAAACCCCCAAATTTCAAAATGAAATTTTTTCTAACCATTAGCAGCAAAGGAAAAATTCATGCATTTCTTAGCTCAGTAGAGCCTCCTGATTAATTTGGTATAGATTTTACCTAGGTTCGACCTTCTATGTGTGTCCAGGTGGCCAAAATCTGAGATGGTGCCATTTCAAGCCAAATTTCAAATTTCGCCAAACATCGCTAATTTTTTTGCTAAAATAGGTCGGGCCTGGCTTTAAATGCAATAAAAACATGTTTTCTATGTGATAGGATGCTTAGCTTCAGAAATTAAGCAAATTTCAAAAATTTCCAAAATTTGCCTATGTTAAACATACGAAATTTTCAAAAGTCAATTTGACATGAATTTTTGCAAAAATATTGATATTTTTTGATTCAGATGTGCTAAAAATGCCCCGCTATTTCGAATGGTATAGTCAAAACCGTTCTGGCATGCTTGCAGCAAAAAATTCGGCTGGGTTTTTCCAGCATTGGGTTTTTTCCCATCGGTTTGGTCGAAAATTTCTCACCAACCGTATATAGTCAAGCGGGAAAAAAACCCACTCGCCAATGCGGGAAAAAAACCCACCCCCAGTGTGGGCTTACCGGTATGAGCTATCTAGGATTTTAATAGCCTATCTTGAAGAGCATCCAAAATAACCCTGGAGGGTGTATTATGGTTGCTCCCACTGCTTCCCTGCAAATTTTTTGGGACTTTGAAATTTTTGGAAATTTTGGTCCGACCAAGTGCCGAAATTTGGCAAACTTTGCCGGGCCACCCTGAACTACTGGAAAGACTTAGACCAAAGCGGATTATACGTACCTGTAGGGCATCTGTTGCGCTTCATGATGATATATGTCACACTGCTCTGACCCCTCCGGTGCGACCTGGGGGTGACCTGGAGTTGGTGGGAAAAAAAACCCACGGCGGGAAAAAAACCCACTTTTCAAAATTAAATTTTTTTTCTAACCATTGACCGGAAAGGTCAAACCAATACATACATTTGTTTAATAGAGCCTATAGATTAAATTGGTATAGGTTTTACCTGGGTTCGTACTGTTATGGGTGGTCCAGGGGGTCTAAATCGGACACGGTGCCATTTCAAGCCAAAATTTCAATTTTGACCAAAAATGCTTATTTTTGCCTTAAAATGGGTCTAGTTTGGCTCTAAATACAAGAAAAACACGTTTTCTACACGATAGGATGCTTAAACTGCCGAAAATAAACAATTTTAAAAAATTTCTAAAATTTGCCTATGTTTATGTGTTAAAGATACAACATTTTCAAATGACCATATGACCTCAATTTTAATACAAAAACTAATATATTTTGATGCAGTTGTACTAAAAACAACCCGCTCTTTCATTTGGAATGGTTAGAAATGCTCCTGGCAGCTTGCCAAAAATTTTTTGGGGTGGGTTTTTTTTCCCCGCATATGGGTTTTTTTCCCGCATTGGGTTTTTTTTCCCGCCAGTTTGGGACAATTTTTCTCGCTAACGGCACACCCTACAGAGGTGTTCTATAGCTCATAAGAAAGCTTACGACTAGGCCTAGCTACCTGTATAATCAGCATTTCGATATGTCAAACCATAAAAAAGTTCTGGCCAAAAATCTGAAAAGTGGGTTTTTTTCCCGCTTGACTATATAAGTGCTAGAGAGACGTTTTATGGCTCATTCTGAAGCTCTTCACAAGGCCTCATGGTAGTTATCGCTAGATTTTCGATTTGTCGCTTAATAGAAAAGTTACAGCCAAAATTCGAAAATTTGGTTTTTATTCCGCCGCGCTATAGGTTTTTCGGGTTGCTGAGCTCGGATTTGGCATTAGTTTTGCCCTAGCGGTTGCCCCAGATGGATTTTACACAAAGTTGATAGTGATTTTTCTTTTGTGAATTTGTTCACAAAAAATCACCCGCCGGTGGCGAAGCCAGAGGACATGGCAGGGAATCCAATATATGGTTGGATAGCTTAGAGTTAGGACATGTCACATGCAGTAGCGTAGGTAGAAAAAATTTTCAGGGGGGGGCGGTTTTGACCGAGGACTTTTTTGAGGGGGGGGGGGTAAAATTTTCTATTTTTGCGTAACGATTACATGCACACTGTGTATTATATATACTGCAAGCTGTCCTATTAATTCAAAAGTCTTCTATGGTTCATGTTTCGACTTGTCATAACTGAATGCGTTACCCCAAGTCGCAAATGGGGGGTCTGGGGGGCCGCGCCCCCAGAAGTTGAGAAAATTTTTAAATTTTGCAATTAAACGCTATTGAAACATTTAATTCTTTATAAATGATTTATCAATGGACTAACAACATTTTGTAATTTTATTTGCTATTTTCCACATTTACTGTCTTGCCCGAAAACTGAAACCACTAGAATGCTCCCATTACGTAAGAACTTCGTATTCTGATGATATCAACCAATTATGCCAAGGCTGATGATGTTGGGAATAACGCAGATAACAGCAAAACTATATATATAAACATTTGTTCGCATGCTTAATGAAAGACAATAATTTTGATAACCTAAATAGCCAAAATTCGCGCCGGAGGCGCGAAAATTTTTTAAAGGTGTAGAAAATGCATCAATGTTGAGCTAATTTGAAGCATTAATGTGTAATTTGTGTATGTTTCTAATAAAGCTAAACGCCCGCGCTCCGCACGGGCGTAAAATTTTCTTTTGTGCAATTTTTCAGGGGGGCAAAGCCATTATTTCGGGGAGGGCGGCCGCCCCCCCGTATCTACGCTAGTGGTCACATGCATAATATGGGGTAGCTGCGCAAAGTCCATAGTGAGTACCAGCAAAAATTCCAATTTTGGTCCGGAGTTGTCCGAGGGTCCGATTTTGGGTGGGTCGCATGTTTGGGCACCCTAATCGGAGTTGGGCCTCGGCAGCCAAACTTACATATGTTAAGGTTGGGGTTTGTGGCTATTCCCATGCAAAAAATTTTCCGGCTGCGGCTTGTTGTTAGCCGTCTAGGTAGGTGATTTTTTTGTAAATTTTCGGGGTGATTTTTTGTGAACATTGCTATAAGTAAGCGAAAGCTAAATGAGCGTCAATATGAGCCAACTTTTGCCCTGAAAAAATTGCTCAGAATGCCAAATTTTCCAAATTTAGTCAGATTTTCCAAATTTAGTCGATTTTTGCCAATTGAAGCGCCATTTTTGCACTAAAAACGAACTTTTTTGGCGATTACTATAATAAATAGCGCTATTTTTAGCATGTTTTTAGAAATTTTTTAAAAATTTTCGCCCACCCCCCAAGAATGACTCGCCCCCCAAAGAGCCCCCCAACAAAAATTCCCTAGGATAAGCCCAGCTATTAGCAGTTCTGGTGGATGTATATATACACAAGTAGTGCCGAAGTAGCAAAATTATTATAAGACAGAGGTAGAAACAGGCGCAAAAGTTTTTGGATTTCTGTATTTTTCTTTGTTAGAATAAGCTTTTCTTCAGTTTGTAGACATAAAATTTTCTCTTCCAGCTGCCCAAATTAAAAGCGTAAAGCGTCTGTGTCGCTTTTTCCCCAGAACACGCAACACACACTACGAGTATATATAAGCTTAAATTTTGCGCCGAAGGCATAATGATATTGAAAGGAACAGTTTTTGAAAAATGGGAGTTTATGCATAGCAGGGAAAATTCTGGTAGGTATCCAAGATTTCAGGGGTTTTAATTCCGCCGCTCCTCTCGGTTACGCGCCTGAGAGTGTATTTAAATCTGGATTATTGTTTACGATTAAAATTATTATTCAGTGTCGCCTCAGTAGCTCAGTTGGCGCACCGTCGAGGCGCTAGTTGAGTCGAATCCAGTCAGAGGTCCCGGCATTTTCAGTTCTCGCATGCTCAAGAGAAAAGACAATGCCAATTCGTCTCTAAATAACTTTAAACTTGACCTTTGCGTGGCAACTAATGGCACTCTATTCCGCGTCAGTCGTAGTGAGACCTCTTAAAAACTATAAATATACCGACTATTTGTGTGTTTAAGATGATGATAATTTTGAAGTAAAGCCGGTGCATGGAATTCGAGGTTTTGATGAGGATGAAGGAGATGTAAAGGTATGTATTAGTGATTAGGGCAAGGGAAATTATTACCTGCAAACCAAGGGGTATAATTGATAATCTCACCGTTTTTAAGCTTTTGGAATTCTTCTGCATTCTTTGTTTATATGCGTTTTATTCATTCTTAAAACAGACTTTCTGATGTCCAGGATCTCATGATCTTGTCTGTCATATTCGCTTTATGGATTACGATGCGTATGCGACAACCTAGCTGCCAGCGGCAGCACCCACCCACCAAGAATCTCTTGGCAGAGTCCAGACCCAAGCAACTTTACAACCCACCCTTTCATATTAATCTTGTTGATATTGTTGTTGTTGTTGCTGCTGCGCTAGACATCACAACGTTGCGACAAATTGCATAACATAATATACTTTAAAAAATTTATAAAATGTATATGGTTCACTTAGGTGAATGTTATGTACCTTTTTAATGATCATAAGTGTGCACTGAAGGGGTCCTGCCCCTTTGCACCCTCCAAGCCATCTATATAATTTTGAGCGTTTCGTCTTCTTTGTATTCAGCTCAGCTCTTCCTGTGTGTCTATGTATGGAGGATATCGCTGGGCTGACGTCCTGTGAACGTTCCGCTTGACGATTATAGTTTTTCGGGGGTCTCGAGGATAAAATCGAAAAAGAGCCTCTTAGTTGCCAGATTTCACCATTTTTGCCCTAAATTTTCAAAAATGTTTCCGGCTTCGCCGGAATTTTAACGAAATTTTCGATATTTTAGCGTGAAAAACACCTAAAATTTGTCATTTTTAGCGATTTTTGGCAGTTTTTCGACGTTTCTTCATTGAAAATGGGTGGTCAATTTCAAAGTAAAATAACCTAATTGTAAGCCCCTGATGAGTCCCATAATCAGGTCAGTCGGGCATAACAAAGCGATCCGTATATGCGATCACCGTGCACAATGATACTACCTACGTATATGTCACAGCTGTATCGTCGTGCAAGTCAATCGTTTTTGTCAGCATTAACTTGGCTGTTTTGTGTTAATTTTCACAAAAAACGTAAAAATTTGCAAAATTCTTTTCAAAAGTATGCCCCCCCCACTTTTGACGAGTCCCACTCCATAAATTTTGGCCTAAAAATAAGCCAGAATACGACGTACATGATAGTAGTGATAGATCTTACATTACAGTACTAGTCTGGTTTAGCTGGGCTTTTTTTACTGGGGGGGGAGGGGTGGGGGGGGGCCGCTCCCCCCCCCCACTTTTTGGTCCCCCCCCCCCAGTGTTTTTTTTGCTCGGACACTTTTGCGCTCTTCTGCGCACTGCCTCAAAATTTTTTGCGCAATTTCCAAAAAAAAGTGCGCATAGCAGGAAAAATGCTAAAATTTAGCATAAAATTTGTTTTGCATTTATTAGTAATTGCATTTCTGTTTTGCATTTATTAGTAATTGCATGACCTTTCTACAATGTTCAGAGCTGTTAATTATAAGATGCCAGAACTTAATGGCTGAATAAATTTGCAAACTCACGTAATTTTGCAACGACGGGTCTGGGGCGCAGATGCAAAATTCTTTTTAAAATAGCAACCATTTAACTACGTATGATAATCTTCAAGTTTTATTGATATAAAAGTAAATTTTTATTCTGTAAATTTAGCAACATAATGAAACCTTTTGGCAATTTTTAAGTTGTTTGCCACCTAAGAATCCTCACTGCTTTTTATAAAAATAAAAATACACGCTAGTTCGAAATTTAATCGAAAATTACGCAGTTTTCAAAAAATGATTCCGACATCTGACTCAGTAATTTTCAGGGCTCAGCCCAGAGCATCTCTATTTTTAAATGCTTTTTGAACTGTCGGTGGGTGGAGAAAACACGGATAATAACATACGTAAACCTAGCTGTCACGGAGCCTCTAGTTAAACTTTTGTACACTTCTCCAAAAACTGCAAACTAAAATTAAAATTTAGCAATCAGCTATTTCATAACTTGAATATGTAATGCGCGTTGCACATACAAGCTAGAAAATCACACGTCCTTTAGGCCATGGTTGCTTGTATATTAATGCTAGCATGTTTAGTGAAAGTTAGGTCGCAACTTAGCGATAAACCAGTAGCAGGCAAGTATGGACGGGGGTCTGGGGGCGGAGCCCCCAGGAAAAATTGGAGATTTGTGAAGTTGAGAGCCTGGAGCAATTTTTCTGAGCACTTGCGCAACTAAATTTTAGTAATTTTCTCTCTGTGTCGCTAGAACAGGTGCGCACAAGCCCAAAATTTTTTGCTCATTTCAGAAAAAAGTGTGTCATTGCGCACTTTTTTGAGCAAAAAACACTGCCGCCCCCCCACTCGATCCCCCCCCCACTCGGCCCCACCCTCACTTTTTTGGGCTTCCCCCCACTCACCATAAGGTGCCCAGAAAATGACAAAAATTTTAAGGATTTTTGGTCAAAATTTTCAAAGATTTTCCGGCTTCTCCGGAATTTTTTGTCAAAAATAGTTTATTTTGGTACTCAAACTCGATTTTTGAACACTTTTTAGCAGAGTTATAGCAGTATATGTAGAAAACAGGCTATTCTTACTGCATTTTTAGCGATTTTAGACCAATTTGGATCCCCCCACTTTTGGGTTCCCCCCACTAGTGAAGGGGGGCTCCCCCCCACTCTCCCCCCCCCACTTTTTTCGCCTAGAAAAAGCGCAGTTTAGTATAGTCATAGGTATATATATGTACGTTGTGTACATAAATTGGATACCAATGAAAACTGTTGTGCTCAGGTTGCTTTTAGCTGCGATACGGCTCCTCCTCCTCCTCCTGCGTGAGTCAAGTGTGATTTGGGTTCATCCAAAAAACCCATAAATTCCGACCGTCCCCTTCGCCTTCGCTTCGCCGGTTTTTTAGCGAAATTTCCCCAATTTTGCCTAAAAACCACTTTAGCAGTTTTTACGCAAAATAACCGCAAAAATTCGAAAACAATCCCGAAAATATGCCGCCCATTTTGGGTAAGCCCCCATCGATGGGTGGGGGTCCCCCGATAAATTGTGGCCTAAAAATAAGCCAGACCTAAAAATTGGAGAGCTTATATAAATTTTTCAAAATGTTTTTGAAAATTCAAATTATGCTATCAGATATATATCGACAAAATTACTATGGTTGTTTTCATTCAAACAACGATTTGTAACAACTTAGCTTATTTTGACCTTCGAAAGTCCAAATTTTTGTTTAAGAGAATGTCAAAATTAAAATTTAAGCACTTGCTAAATTTTGCCTACAGCGGGACTAGGGCTTGACCACAGGACCGGGTCTGACTATCGGGGCCTGACTACAGGGCCCGGTTTAGGCTCCGGTGTATCCCTGCACCCTGATGTACAATACCGATTTGACTGATTAGATTATTATACCTATTTTATATCCTTTTCACCTCACACAGTGAGCAATGAGCATTATTATGTTTTGATGTGTCAAAACTGCCGTTATGTATCATAGGGGTCGCGGGAGCGGCCCCTATAATATGTGTGAAATGTGGCTGGAGACAATGTAAAATAAGCTGCGCAGAGCTGCGCAAAATCCTGCGCAGATCCTGCGCAAATTGTAGAGCACATCGAGTTTAGTATGTGTGGAAAGTTTCAGCCCCGTATCACTTACCGTTAAAAAGTTGCGCTCCGGACCGGTTATGAAAGTGATGTTTCTTAGTTTTCCGGTTTCTCCTATTTGATGGTTGTATTGTGCATAATGTTCGCCGCTTTCACGTGAACTGCAGCGGCGGTCCAATCTAAAGGACTGTAGGGTCTAGTAGTACCCTCTAAAGAATTTAAGAATCACAACTTTTTTGCGCCGCAGCTGCGCTTCCCTGCTGCGCTATCACTTCCCTAGCGTCCACAGTGGCCCGTCAAAAATGGCGAAAATTCGAAACATGAAAAATCGAAATTTCTCGCTATCTATTCAACTTTGAAAGCTCAAATCGTCCATACAATGGTTTTCTGGCACGGAGACTCGATTCCCGCAGTCAGTTTTACCGTCAGATTCGCCCATATTGCTGGGCTCGTTCCACGGGCTCGTTCCACTTTGTCGTCGGTAGGGTCAAGTCGGAAACCGCCTCCTGGAGGTCCATAGTAGGCTTTACCAGGCCTCTCAAAACTTTGTCTATCTGGTGCGCCAAGCTCATTCCCGGTATTCGTTTTGCCGTCCGACGTACCTATTTTGCTGGGCTGGTTCCAGTTTGCCGTTTGAAGGGTCAGTCGGATGGGGGGGTCAAGTGGTCGAAAATAAAGTTTTTCAAAAGCGGTCAAATTTGGTATCAAATGAAAGCCCTAAGTGAGCTGAGCAACTTTTGAATGGAACCATCCACCAAAAGTTGCTGTGTCGGATTTATGCCTTTCTTAACCGGAATTTAAGGGATAGGCATAGGCCCAGCACACATACGTATTATCCCCTTTTGTGCGGAGCATTTCTGTTAGTTGTGTATAATATGGGTGTAAAAGGCTCAGCGCGGCCCTTAAAGACCCGTTCGAGCACCGTGCCAGCTAAATATTCAACGAAACTAGACAAATTTGTATCGTTGGAATGAGCACGACGAGTACTACAAGTAACAAAAAAGTTTTGGTCAAAATTTTCAACTTTGAAAATTTTCGCTTCCGGACAAGTTAGGTCCGTTTGTTTTTTCCGTGTAAGTCACGCTTGTGGAAGCCGTTTTAGTCTAACTCACAAACTGAACGATCTGGGCATTTTCATCACTTGTGCGGCCGGCCAAAAGTGGCCAGACCGCTAAGATGGCCAAAAAAGCCAATTTTGTGTCACGGCTACAGGGCTCTGGGAACAAGCTAGAGAGACGCGGCTTGTTGCATAAGAAACTTTGGGATGGGTAAGCGTGTCATAACCGAGGCGATTTTCGATATCTGTCCGGGATCGTTCAGGCGGCCGGCCCAAAGTTGGTCCTGCCAAATAGCCATTTTCGGAAAATTCTAACACCCAACTCTACAAAAAAATAGTCAAAATAGGCCTAAATATGCTGTTTTGGGACATCTAATGGGACGCATATAAGGGTTATCGGGGTCGCTGAACACGATGAGCATAGACGCAGCGCTGTGAGGTGCTGCTATCGTGCTGTACTGTTATGCAGCAACCATAGAACGTCGGCTGCAGACTTACTGTAAACGGTTAAACATAAATTGGGTGTATAGGTAGCTTAGGGCATGGCAAATCAACATAGATACGTTTCGTATACCTATTACGATGTCGCTGCGTCGCGGCAGTAGGGTGCTGCTGAAGTACAGCACGGCCTATAACTAACTACAGATAAACCTGCAATCGCCTGAAATTCTGCAGGCAACTGCGGAATAGCAGAAATCGTGTCGTTCAAGTTTCCTTCATTGGCAGTGTAATTTACATCTTGTTGCGCTGCAGTGGCGTGCTGTTGATGTACTGCACGGCCTATTACTAGCTACAGATAAGTTGCAACCGTCTGAAATTTTGCATGTAAACGCAGAATAGCATTAGAAATCGTGCCATATAAGTTTCCTTCAGCATTGCAGCATTGTAATTTGCGTCTGGTTGCACTGCGGTAGAGTGCTGCAGAAGTACAGCACGGCCTATAACTAGCTACAGATTAGTTGCAAACCTCTGAAAATTTGGATGTATATAACTGTAGAAGAGCGTTAGAAATCGTGCCCTCTATGTTTTCTTTTCTGAGCATGAAAAATGCAATATGGGTGACATTGGGTTTTAAGTGGACGTAGGACTAGGTTTTAAAATGTTAATATGGGAGGGGCAGGTTGTAGATGGCAAGAGGACTAGGTTTAAAGCGCACTAATATGGACCAGCTTCGCTGAACAACCCATATTCGCGGACACTCATGTTCCACTGTAAAGTCTACATTCGTCAGCTTTCTAGGCCATCATGCTATATTATTTTGAAATACTACGTAAGCTTACTTCAATCGTTTTATCTCGCAGAATTTGCGACATCAGTTTTTACATCAAATTTAATTTTGCGACATTCAATTATGTTAATTAAGTTAATGCGTTTTATTTTAATTAAGTAAGTAGTAAGTTATATTATATATATACGCATGTATACGAGCACAACTTATATACATACGTAGTTGCTTAAGACGCTGCGTTATGCTTACAATTTGGTAAACTGCTACTGAACAACTTCCGTCAGCATCAGTCTGGGCAGTTTCCGCGAATATGGGTTGTTCAGCGAAGCTGGTCCATATTAGTGCGCTTTAAACCTAGTCCTCTTGTCATTTACAACCTGCCCGTCCCATATTAATATTTTAAGACCTAGTCCTATGTCCGCTTAAAACCTAATGTCACCCATATTGCATTTTTCATTCTCCATCGGAGCATTTTTATTCTTGTGTATATATACGTCTTGTACAAACACTTCCTCTTCACATGATACCTATTTAGTTTCAATTTTAGGAGTCTTGGGAAGACGAGGATGAGCCTGAAGAGTCAACACCGCCGCCTAAAGCAGAGGAAGGACCCTCTAAACGTAGGTTTGGATTCTTTCATTAGTACGAAAAGCTATGGAAGTATGGTGTAAAACTCTTTTTTATGTAAAGTGCAGCGTGCTCCCACCGCTTGCGTACCAAATAAAACTATGTCTGCGCCCCATCATTTAGAAAAGGGTAGTCCATGGTAAAATTCTAAGTGAAGATCCGGGGGGAAGCCGCCCGGAACTTGAAGAGATTTTGTATTTCCGAGGCAAAAACGACTATAAATTCTTCTGCTATATGTATATAATATGCTCAACTTAAAAGCTAACGAATCCCTTCTGTCGGGAAATGGGCTGTGGGGCTGGACCTCGAGCGACCGGAGTTTAATTTTGTCGGATCTGGAGTGTTAAACCAGCTTAGGTAACAATTGGATAAATTTTTATATTTTCAGTGCATAGTGCCAGCCATTGTAATACCATAGGCATATTTTGTTGTTATTCCATTGTAATTCACTTAGTTTTGATTGCTTTAAACTTCAGGATTTTATTATTGAAGGACACGACTAAATAGGGGACTAATATTTTGACAAAGTTTCATAACCGCTCTTGATAATAAAATGTACGTATATTACCATTTTGTATTTTTGTTTGTCTACCTTTATCGTAATATCAAGAGTTTCTAATAGGAAGAGTAAGACACTCAGGGCTTCCTAATATATAAATGTATTAAGCTTGCAATATGCTCGAAGCAGTAAGGCCGAAATCGCGGGGGGGCTTCTCAGAGTTTAAACATAGAACGCTGAGCAGTGTTTTCGCTCAAAAAAGTGCGCAATGACACACATTTTTCTGAAATTAGCAAAAAATTTTGGGCTTGTGCGCACGCGTGCGCACCTTTTCTAGCGACACGCAATGAAAATTACTAAAAATTAGTTGCCTAAAGTGCTCAGAAAAATTGCTCCTGGCTCTCAATTTCACAAAAATCTCCAATTTTTCCTGGAGGCTCCGCCCCCAGGCTCCCATCCTTACTTCCCTACTACTGGTTTATCGCTAAATTGCGACCTAACTTTCAGTAAACATGCTAGCATTAATCTACAAGTCCCCGTGGCCTAACGTACGTGTGATTTTCTAGTTTGCATATGCAACTCGCATTGCATATTCAAGTTATGAAATAACTGATTGCTAAATTTTAATTTTAGTTTAGCAGTTTTTGGAGAAGTTTACAAAACCTTAACAAGAGACTCCGTGACAGCTAGGTTTACGTATACGTATATGTCATTATCCGTGTTTTCTCTACCCACCGACAGCTCAAAAAGCATTTAAAAATAGAGATGCTCTGGGCTCAGCCCTGAAAATTACTGAGTCAGATGTCGGAATCATTTTCCGAAAGCTGCGTAATTTTCGATGAAATTTCACACTAGCATGTATTTTTGTTTTTGTAAAAAGCAGTGAGGATTCTTAGCTTGCAAACAACGGAAAAATTGCCAAAAGGATTCATCATTTTGCTAAATAGAGCGCAAAAGTGTCCGAGCAAAAAAACTCTGACGCTGAGATTTTTCAAAAACGGGCGTTTTGGACAAATTAAATGCTATTGCTTGAGCTAGAAAATCGCACTGCAATAATCATTATGTTGCGTAGAAGGAGATCTTTTAACGATATAAAAATTATTTAGTTCGGTTCAGACTATCTCACAAGTATGGCAACAACGTACGGCATTTTGAAGACATTTCTAGAATTTTTATTTAAGAATTTAAGAATGTATTATTGCCTTATTTTTAAGCGATTGGCAAAACCTAACTATATAAGTTTTATCTTTAAAAAGATCTCATTCTACGCAACATAATGATATAAAATTATTGCTGTGGGATTTTCCTAGCACAAGTAATAGTATTTAATTTGTCGAAAACGCCCGTTTTTGAAAAATGTCAGCGTCCTATATGTTTACACGCAGAGAAGCCATCCGAGACCTTAATGGAATGTTTCGAGCATATTGCAAGCTTAATACATTAGGACGCGCTGAGTGTCTTACTCTTCCTATTATAAACCCTGGTAATATCTGCAGACAGTGGTAAATATGCGATGCTTACGTTTTTGTCTAAATTTACCTTTAACCATCATTATTCATAATATGCAGCACATTCACAGGTAGAAGATTACTATGTTAGAGTTGTAGTTGCCTATAAAAGCTACAATGTAAACGTCGGATTTAACTAATTCCTACATCTTCTAAATGGTAATAAACGATAAAATGGTACCAAATTTTTGCCCTGTAAAAATCGCTTAGAAGGCCAATTTTCAATCTTGGCTGCGCTAGAGATTTTTTCTTGATTCTTGCCTTTTTATCACTATGGGTTTGTTTGCACTAAGAACGAGCTCCGGTCCGTGCTTGGGTCTGAGCTGGAAGTTAAAAAGTAACGACTGGTTTCATTCCAGCACGTTGAGATTAACTTCTTTAACCCTGTTCGCTAAAAGAATCGACTTAGGTTCGAGCCTCTCAATAGATAAATAAAGTTGAAGACAGCTTCTCTACCGCATGTTGCTTCTGGCGTTTTTTCCAACTTTTGTACGTGCTTGTGTTTCACTATTTTCTATTGTAGCAAAGCCTGAGAAGAAGAAAGGAGGAAAGGGAAAGAAGGAGTTTGATGCTGCTGTCAATGGGGAAGTAGACGGAGAGGTAGGTTAAGTTCATCAGAGTAAGCTCGCTAAAGTATTAACCTGTTTTTCGTGGAAATCGAAGTGCTTTTGTGAACTCTTACGCAGTCTTTCAGTTTTTTGCAGAATTTTGCGGAAAGTTTGTTACGAACTTCCTATTTTGGTTAACAAATATAATAGAGGATTTACCTAAAAGTTCTTGGAACCGAACATTATTGAACTCCGTTCACGTTTTGAAGTTTTCCAGCGTGGCTGCGCAATGACATGCATGTTTTCAACTATACAGCAAAATGAACTGAATTAGCGTTTCGCTGATTTAATTTGTCTACTTCGCGCAGGGGTATATTTATATCCAGGATTTAGAAAAGGAGGGGGGTTGACTTGACCAATTTTTTGTTGTCACCACACGAGCATAGTTCGAGGCGAAAAGGAGGTGCCCCATGGTTTTATTTGTTTCCCGATTTCCGTCAGTGCTGCGCCAAGAAAAATTTTACTGTTTACCTATACGTAACGTAACTTCATCGATTTGTTTGCAGGAACCTGAATTAACAGCAGCTGAGAAATTGGAACGTCAGAAGGCTTCTGATTTAGACTTTTTCATGTCAACTACCCTGGGAAATGGTTTGTATTTTGATGTCTTCAAAATTTTTGTCATATGAAAGTATTGCCTAGAATTATCACCGTCAATTTCCAAGAGAACACATGGCGCTATTTTTTAAAGATTAGAAGGATTAGATTAAAATTAGCCTGCATTAAAGAAACAGCATCTCTGATTAATGGGGGGGGGTCGCCGTGTACCAAATTTTGTAGTCACGGATTTCGCTCAATGTCTCCAAAAGCAAGACAAATTTTCAGTTCCAGGATCAAGCCAGTTAAGAGATATTGC
>JASAND010003298.1:0-10684 GCA_030248195.1 Trissonchulus latispiculum | reverse complement strand
AGCAAACGAAGCAATCTACAATGTAAGTTCACTGTAATCATTATCAAGATGTTTAACGTCACTGAATAATGGTAATACTGCAAATACACAATATAGTCTAACACTAAATAAACAAAGAAAATCAAGCTCTTCTCAGGCAAATTATAGGCCAAAACACACACCCGCAAATTATATATATATATATATATATATATATATATATATATATATATATATATATATATATATATATATATATATATATATATATATATATATATATATATATATATATATATATATATATATATATATATATATATATATATATATATATATATATATATATATATATATATATATATATATATATATATATATATATATATATATATATATATATATATATATATATATATATATATATATATATATATATATATATATATATATATATATATATATATATATATATATATATATATATATATATATATATATATATATATATATATATATATATATATATATATATATATATATATATATATATATATATATATATATATATATATATATATATATATATATATATATATATATATATATATATATATATATATATATATATATATATATATATATATATATATATATATATATATATATATATATATATATATATATATATATATATATATATATATATATATATATATATATATATATATATATATATATATATATATATATATATATATATATATATATATATATATATATATATATATATATATATATATATATATATATATATATATATATATATATATATATATATATATATATATATATATATATATATATATATATATATATATATATATATATATATATATATATATATATATATATATATATATATATATATATATATATATATATATATATATATATATATATATATATATATATATATATATATATATATATATATATATATATATATATATATATATATATATATATATATATATATATATATATATATATATATATATATATATATATATATATATATATATATATATATATATATATATATATATATATATATATATATATATATATATATATATATATATATATATATATATATATATATATATATATATATATATATATATATATATATATATATATATATATATATATATATATATATATATATATATATATATATATATATATATATATATATATATATATATATATATATATATATATATATATATATATATATATATATATATATATATATATATATATATATATATATATATATATATATATATATATATATATATATATATATATATATATATATATATATATATATATATATATATATATATATATATATATATATATATATATATATATATATATATATATATATATATATATATATATATATATATATATATATATATATATATATATATATATATATATATATATATATATATATATATATATATATATATATATATATATATATATATATATATATATATATATATATATATATATATATATATATATATATATATATATATATATATATATATATATATATATATATATATATATATATATATATATATATATATATATATATATATATATATATATATATATATATATATATATATATATATATATATATATATATATATATATATATATATATATATATATATATATATATATATATATATATATATATATATATATATATATATATATATATATATATATATATATATATATATATATATATATATATATATATATATATATATATATATATATATATATATATATATATATATATATATATATATATATATATATATATATATATATATATATATATATATATATATATATATATATATATATATATATATATATATATATATATATATATATATATATATATATATATATATATATATATATATATATATATATATATATATATATATATATATATATATATATATATATATATATATATAATTCTTGGTGTGTGTTTTGGCCTATAATTTGCCTGAGGAAATGCAAACTGATTTTCTTTTTGTTTGAGGTGTTGTTAGATTACTATATTAATGTATTGCCATTATTGTACATTATTGTGGCGTTAAACTTTTTATGTATTAATGATTTTTAGTGAACTTTTACATTGTAGATTGCCTTCGTTTGCTCTCAAAAAACAATTTTTTGGTTTTTTTTCTGTAGGAATGTTCCGGCCAGCCCCTGTTTGCCCTTTACTGGGGTATTCGACAGCAGGTGGAAAAGGGGCCTCAAGACGCCCTGACACACGACGCGCGCTATTCCCTGTCCGAACAGAAACTGATTCGACAAAGTCTGAATTTCATCCAATGGTATGCCAATTTGGGGAGGGTATTTTGTATGATTTGAAATAGTTGTGCGTTGGGGTGGGGAGGTAGGTGCTAACATTTTTTTTTATTTCTTAGTTTAATTTTAGTGGTAAACAGCAAGCTGGGGAGTTCCTATAACAACTCGATGTGAAAGTATTCCATATGTACCTGTGAAATTAGGCAATATTTCAATATTTAATTTTTATTCCTGCTGGAGCAGGAATACCTATGATCGGTTTGTTGCATCTTTTGTATATAAAAGCTCTGTTCTCTTAGAAAAGGTCCTATGTTTAACACATGCACTATTTTTCTATGTACTATTTTTGCTTGCATAATATGCAAATTAGATTTTGCAGCCACACAGCTACAAAAAAAAAATGTTAAAAGTAAAAAATATAATTCTAGAATGGATAGGGCACTAGGCAGCTTTGCACTGCTTTACATGAAAACGGCGTTGCGGTGCCCGCCATCGAAGTTATAGGTTTTCAATTCTTAGTCGAGTTTTAGGTACCTGTTTGCCATAATTCCCTGAAAATGCATTTTCAAGGCTTTTGCATTTCTCAAATAATTTCTCGTTTTGCTTTTGGAAATAAAATCGCCGTTTCGTGAAGTTTCCAACTGCTTGAGATCGTTCAATGGTAACTATTGCAGCATAGCTTGTGCTAGTTTGTCTCGAAAACAACGAACTCTGGCTGGGCATAATGTGGTTAAAGCTTGGCGTCGCACCGAAAGGGATAACTGTGAGGGTGGAAAAAGGTGCTTTAAAGTGGTTTAGCTGAATGGTGGATAGCCGAGTGCACAGTGTATATTACATAAAAGCTAAAAGCCAGTTGGCTGTTGCACTCACCGTCTAATCACTTCTGTGTGCAGTAGTTGCAGTTATTAGTTATAAACCTTTTAACACTATTGGGTGACAAGCAATACAAGCAAGATTCAGACAATTCTCGGCAAAGGAATTCCGCCCTTTTTGGGCACTACTTGTTAAATGCTAATTTTAATGGTACTATTGACTAAGTGTTTTTTTCCATAATTTAGGTTATTCGAGTCACGGTAAGGGGGGGGGGGGGGGGGGGGGGGGGGGGGGGGGGGGGGGGGGGGGGGGGGGGCGGGGGGGGGTGGGGGGGGGGGGGGGGGGTGGGGGGTGGGGTGTGGGGGTGGGGGGGGGGGTGGCGGAGGGTGGAGGGGGGGTGGGGGGGGGGGGGGGGGGGGGGGGGGGGAGGGCTAAGAAAATTTTTCGAGGGAGGGGGTCGGCGAAAAATCGGTTTTTCGCTAAAAAACTGAAAACTTTTAGCAATTTTCAGCTATTTTTAGCGATTTTTACGGTAATAAGGTAAATTTTTAGCAATTTTTCGCTAATTTTTTGAAAATTTTCGGATTTTGGGTTAAAAATTTGCAAAAATTCAGGTATATAGGGGTTGAAAATTTTTAAGGGGGGGGGGTCGCCGAAGGCCGATTTGGGGGGGAGGGCTAGAAAAAAATTTTTAGGGGGAGGGTCTGCGACCCCTCTATTTGGGGGGAGGGGTGCCCCCCCACTCCACCCCCCCCCCTAACACACCTATGGGCCTGGACTGGACACATCGGCAGGTTTTTTTTGGGCCGCCGAACTTTAGGCCAAATGGCCTCAACGACTCCAATTTTTTAGGCCATCAGCCAAAAAACTTAGGCCATCCAAATTTTGTTAATTTTTAGGTTGTGCGTTATTGTACGCATTGTTAAAATTACATTTATCAAGTATTCACGCGTTATATATTCAAAAATCGCTAACAACAAAAATCGCCATCGTCACCATAGTTTCCCCAGGGGGGGGGGGTTGGGTGGGGGTAGCCGAAAGTTGGGGGAGGGGATGTCGAAAATTTTGGGGGGGGCAAAGGGGGTCGAAAATTTTGGGGGGGGGGGGGGTTCGGGGGGAGTACCCCCATTACATTTCGCGGGTCGACCACCAAATTTCCATAGCTTACCCCTCCCCCAACCAAAATTTCCAGGGAAACTATGATCGTCACTGTATAACACACTAGAAAAACTACGTTTTTACCTTAAAATGGCAAAAAACAGAACCTTGTTAGCATAGAAATAATAGTGCACGACAGTATTAATAAATTAATGAATTTTTATTGAAAATTAAAACAGGTAGAATCATACGAGTATGAACCAAAGAAAGAAAAAATTAAACTATGTAATAGAAATAAAGTTAAACTAGATAATAAAATAGAATTTCTTCGATGAAATCCTTATAATAGTAAATGAAATTATAACTTAAATGTGTATTTATAAGTGCAAATTGATAATGTAACTAGCTGGCGGCTGGCGTAGCCCAGAAATACTAGGGAAACTCTATAAATTCGCGCCGAAGGCGCGAAAATTTTTTAGAAAATTGTTGTTTTTACTTAAAAATCAATAAAATTTAACTGGGTTTTCGTCGAAAAATTTAGGCCAAATGGCCTCAACGGCCAAAATTCTTTAGGCCATCGACTCATAAATTTAGGCCATGGCCTAAGCTATGGCCTAAAAAAAACCTTGCACATAGGTGTACCAGGGCTACAGTTTGCCCCCTGTGAGACCCCCCAAGGAGAGGCCAGATCCCTTCCCCCCCTACCCGACCTCAACTACTCCTCCCCAAGCCTAGATCAAACCACCCCTTCCCCCATAGTTTCCCCGGAAATTTTGGTTGCGGGGGCAAACTTCGAAAATTTGGTGGTCGGCCCCCGAAATGTGATGGGGAGTACCCCCCAAAATTCGGACCTCAGAAAATTCAAAAAATGGACTAAAACCGCAAAATTTTCTGTATTTCAACGCTTTTTTTGTCAAAACAAGGCTTGTTTTTATCGTTTTAGGTTAGGCGTTTTTACACCATTTTAAACCGATTTTAAGCCAAAATTTGAGAAAAAATTTTCAAAAATGACTTTTTTTCCAAAATTTAGCTAACTTTTTGGCCCCAAAAAGTGCTGGGGGGGGGTTCGGGGGGGTAACCAATAGTGGGGGGAGGGATAGTCAAAAAAAATCTGGGGGGGGTAAAGTTGGTCGAAAATTTTGGGGTCCCCCCCCCAACCATAGGTGTGTTTGGGGGGGGTGGGGGACCCCTCCCCCCAAATGGAGGGGGTCGCCGACCCCCCCCTAAAAATTTTTTCCTACCCCCCCAAATCGATTTTTTCAGACCCCTCCCCCCCTAAAAATTTTCTAACCCCTACCTAAATTTTTGAAAATTTTTAGCCAAAAATTCGAAATTTTTCCAAAAAATTCCAAAAATTAGCGAAAAATTGCTAGAATTCGCTTAATTAAGCTAAAAATCGTTAAAAATAGCTGTAAATTGAGAAAATTTTTCAATTTTTTGACGTAAAACCGATTTTTCGCCGACCCCCCCCCTCGAAAATTTTTCTTACCCCTCCCCCCAAATCGACTTTTCGCGACCCCCTCACCCCCTTTTTTCGCCAAACCCCCCTCCCTATATACTTTTTTCAGAACCCCCACCCCCACTTTTTTCGCCAGCCATACCTATGCCCCCAACCTCCCCCCCCCATAGGTGTGGCTGGGCAAAAAATCTGGGGGGGGGGTTCCGACGGAGGGTGGGGGGGGGTCCGCCAAATTTCCCAAAAAACCCCTAAATTTTCGATTTTTTTGCCATTTTGGCCACTTTTTGGCCAAAAATCGGGGGGGCCTAGCTAAAGTCTGAAAAATCTGGGGGGGGGTCGCGAAAATTTGTCAATTTGGTGGGGGGGCTAGGTTTTTTTTTTGGTCAAAAATAGCGTCGTTTGCAGAAATGAACAATAGTTTTGACGACGCCAAAATAAAAATGACGACAGAATGACCAAGCCAAAATGTGGAAGTAGCACTCAAATTTAACAAGAATGCAAAGTTTCTATTACGTTTTAACAGTGATTTCTTAAAAAGTTCTCAAATTTTGGGGGCTGCCGCCCCCAAACCCCCGCTCTATATATTGTCTTAGTGATGTTAAGCTTCGACGATGTTTGAACAGTCAATCAGTATATCTATTATATATATATACGAAGCCATAGGCTATGAGTCTTTATGCTACATACTTCAACAGCATTTTTTGATGCAAGTTTCTCATGCCAATTTCGCTGAATATTTTCTTTAAAAACTTTCTCTTCGGATTATCTCAGCTAGAGGAATGTGAGCTTATATATACGTATGTACCAGGATAGGATGTTTAAGAACATTTGTTGCATAAATGTTGTAACTACTGGGATGGATCTGGAGGGCAGCCCTGTCGTTGCGATTTGACGGTAAGTAAAAGCAAACAGGAAAAACAGAAAAAAGGCATGTCAACAAAATTTCGTGAGCACGTATATATACGTATATTTCCAAAGTTTTTACCAGATTTTTGGATAGAAAAAGCTTAAAATGTCGTGCGAGTTTAGCAAAAAATTCTTATTTTTCCCTTCAAAAAGGGTAATCTTTTAAAATTTTTCTTGTTTCTGCAAAATGAAAGGAATTAAAGATTTAAAGGACGATTTCATTTAAAAAGCAAAAAATTTCATCAACTTCTGGGGGGCTCCGCCCCCCAGACCCCGCACATTATATCGGGTTGTTCTCGTCATTGTTAATGCTCAAAGACTTGATACATACATAGACACCAGATATTTGTATTATATGAGTACGTAAGTTAGAATATATATTCGCGGGACAATGCGAAATATGAAGCAACAAGGTAACAATTCAACCAAAATTACGAATATAGCCTAAAATCAAATCAAAACTGAATTTCTGCAAAACTTTATTTTTGACGTTGGACAAATAAAAATGACGCTCAGAAAATAAAAATGACGAAAATTTGATCAAAACCGACTTTTAAAAAAAAAACGCTGTGGGGGGGTCCCCCCCCACCCCCCCCCTAACACATCTATGCCCCCCCCTGATGAAACTATGCCTTCCCCCATACTTCCCCCCATAGGTGTACCACCTGTTTGGGTTGGGAGGGGGGCGGGAGTAGAAGGTCCAAATTTGGCTCGGGGGACCCCACCCAAATCCGAAATTTGGGGGGAGGACCCCCCCTAAACTGTACCCAAGTTTTTTAGCTAAAAATGCTCCTTTTTCGATGTACAGTACATTAAACGTACTCAAAAGCTTCTGGTAATAGTTTTCGTATGCGAAAATAGGGCTTGAAAATTGACAAATTTGTACTAAAATATGCCTAAATTAGCCCAGATTGTGGCTTATATTTGCCTATATTATAGCCATGGGGGGAAAAAAACCCACATTTTCGGATTTTGGCTGGAACTTTTTTATTATAAGGGGTATCTGAGAACTTTATATACCACCGTATATACTTGGCGTACTTAGAACTTTCTTTTAAGCCTATTTGCACTTCTCTAGGTTGTACCGTTAGAGCGGTATAATGCAAAAAGTAGCGGGGGAAAAAAACCCAATGGGGGGAAAAAACCCAAATGGGGGGAAAATAAACCCACCCCTCACAGGTCTTAAAAATTGTTCTATCGCAATTCTGACACTTCCAGTGTAAAATTCAACCCTTTTTTAGTTAGTATGAACCAAAAAACCCGATCTAAGTAGCTTTTATTGAGATCTCATGTGCCGTTGAAAATGCTGCATCAACTGGCCAGGTTTCATAAAGTTTAACACATAAACATAGGGCAATTTTTGAAAAATGCTAAAAATGATGTAATTTGATAAAACTTATTATTCTATCGTGTAGAGAATGGTTTTTTACGTAGAATTGCCTGTTAAAATCCACAATTGTACCTGTATTGGGTCCTCCAGCAGCGAAATGGCACTTTTAAGGTTTTTAGCCCCTAGCTAGCAAGGGAATCAAAATTGTCCGAATCTGACCGCATAGGATGACGCAGCGTGCTCGATAGTACCGTGCTATAGTCTCTAATTGTTTCCGTGTTGAGTTGTTAAAAAATTTTGCAAAAAAATTTGGGTGGGTTTTTTTCCCCCCAAAGTGGGTTTTTTCCCCGCCACGTTTGGCAATGTGCCAGACTAACGGTACAGCGGATCGGTCTAATTTTGGCTGTGTGCAAAGAGGAAGAGTTGCCATCATTGCAGATATTTGCAAAACTTTTCTAACCCAACCCAGTCAAAAGTTACATCGGTCCAAACTTTTTCAAAATTTTGGCATGGTTGGACCAAAAAGTAGTTGTCATTTTCAAAATGTCATAAAATGAGCAGGAGTGAACCAAATGACTTGATCTTTGCATACATAGGTAAGAAAGAGTCGCGCTTCAAGCTGCTGTGTTTTGGAGCTCATATCTCCAACCCATGACCCAGGAGGCGGGTGGGTTTTTTTCCCCCAAAAAATGGGGTGGGTTTTTTTTCACCCCATGGCTATACCTTTTAATTGCTATAAATAACCATCTTTAGCTGTTTATAGGTGATTTATAGCCTATTTTTCTAATTTTTTTTCAAAAAGTTTCAGAAGTTGCAAAAAATTTTTTCAAAAATTTTGCATTTTTTACTTGGTTTGGACCCAATTTTAGGGGGGGGAGGGGGTTTGAGCTCGTCTTGGGGGGGGGGGGGAGTAGTTGAGGTCGGGTAGGGGGGGAGGGGGTCTGACCTCTCCGTGGGGGGGTCTCACAGGGGGTAAACCCTTAGCCTGGTACACCTATGCTTCCCCCCCCTAAAATTGGGTCCAAACCAAGTAAAAATCGCAAGTGTGAAAATTTTCTTGCAATTTCTAAAAATTTTTGAAAAAATCGAAAAACTGGCTATATAAATATCAGCTATGAACAGCTAAAGATGGTTATTTATAGCAATTAAAAGGTAATATATATACGCAATTATAAACCACAATCTGGGCTAATTTATTTTTGGCCTATTTCAGCCCAAATTTGTCAATTTTCAAGCCCTATTTTCGCATTCGAAAAACTATCGACAGAGGCTTTTGAGTACGTTTAATGTACTGTACAGCAGGCTTCGGGGGTTGTCAGCTAACAAACCTGGGTACAGCATAGGCATCGGCTTCGGCTCCGGCTCCGGCCGGAATTACGACTTCCGGCTCCGGTTAACCGGAGCCGGAGACAGAGGTGCCGGAGCCGGAGTTTCTGCCCAGCACATAACGATAACACTGTTGTTCGTATTTAATTTATATTGAACTATATCGTCAAATTTTACTTCGTTTAAAATAAAAATGGCAATTTTGCAAAAAATTTCGCTGGTTTTAAATGTATTAAAAGGGGTTACAGGGATTTTTTATATAGCAAATAAACAAAGCCATCTTAACAACGCATATATATATATCACTTGTTATCACTATTTATCACTTGTTTTGATACCTTTTTATATGAAAATCGGGATAAAGTTAGATTTGTTGTGTGTTATTTGCCTCCTTCTCGGTTATGTAGTCAGGTAGAGCTGCTGTGTAAAAGGATAAAATCACTTTTACAAAACTCTTCTAGGTACATTCTATTGGGAGATTTTAATTTTCCAGGCATAGATTGGACAAATTTCACTTGTAAAAATAAAGAGGAAGAAATATTCTTAGATTTAGTTTTAACCTTAAACTTAGCTCAGTTTGTGCACACTCCAACTAGAGGACAAAATTGTTTGGATATTATTTTGACTAACAGTGATAATTTAATTGCTAATGTGAGAGTAACGGACCCGTTAGCAAATTCTGATCATGACAAGGTTGATTTTTTGTTGACGATGGCTTATTCATCTAGCTATGCACCAGTATCTATTCAATTGACTTGAACAAATTTTTAGATATGAATAAAATTGGAACATACTTGTGTGCGCTAGATTATCCTTTAATTTTTGGCGACTTAGCTGATCCTTCTGATTTTTGGTTGACGTTTAAGCATTTACTTTTTCTCACCATTAATCAAAGCGTTCCAAAAAAGTTGAGTGCCGAAAAATTCTCTAGGCCTTCTTTTGCAATTAACAAGCTGTGTAATCAGAAGCGCAAGTTATGGTCCAAATTTAGACAAACTGGTAATTTGAAGATAAAGGATAAATGGAAAAATGTTTGCAGTCAAATTAAGAACAAAATTTATCAGGAAGAAAAATCTTTTGAGAATAAATCTTTGAAATGTGGTAATACTAATGAATTTTGGAAGTTTATTAATACTAAGCTTAAGGGACCGTCGCATACAATACCTGTTCTTAAAGTCAATGATAGGTTGTTGACGGAAGAGTTGGATATAGCTAATGAGTTTAATAGGGCCTTTTGTAGCGTCTTTACTGTGGATGATGGAAATGCTATTCAAGCAAACTATGATACCAGCATACCATTGAATATGTGAACTTATCTATAGAGCAATACGTAACTGAACGAAGTACAA